>JACEIK010000296.1:39777-160678 GCA_018107945.1 Datura stramonium | reverse complement strand
TCTAGGCCAATTCTTTACCGATTCTATCTTTTGAGAGTCCACCTATACACCCTCACTGAACTTAGCATATAATTGGCGATCCATAAGAGTCTGTAGCACCACCCTTAAATGAGTGGCATGCTCCTCTTCTCTTTGAGAATATATGAGAATATCATCTATGAACACGATCACGAAAATGTCCAAATACGGAACACCCTGTTTATCAAATCCATAAAAGTTGCAGGAGAATTCGTTAGTCCAAAATACATATTTACAAACTCATAGTAACCATACCGAGTCTTGGAGGCTAACTTCGGAATGTCGCTCTCCCAAACCCTTAGCTGATGATACCCAGATGTGAGTTCTATCTTTGAGAAACACTTGGCACCCTAAAGATGGTCAAATAAGTCATCAATTTTGCGGAGAGGATACCTGTTCTTAATGGTGACCTTGTTCAACTGGCGGTAATCAATGCACATCCAAAGGGAACCATCCTTCTCGGATAAAGAGAACTGGTTCACCCCATAGGGATTTGCTTAGTCTGATGAAACCCTTATCTAAAAGGTCCTTCAACTGCTCCTTCAACTCCTTTAACTCAGTTGAAGCCATTCTATAAGGAGGAATAGATATGGGATGCGTATTGGGAAGAAGGTCAATACTAAAATCAATCTCCCGATCGGGAGGAATTCCCGGTAAATCATTTGGAAACACCTGTCGATATTTGCACACAACAAGAACTGATTGGATAGTTGGGGTTTCAGACGTAGCATTCTTAACCCTAACTAGATAGAACTCTTAACCCTTAGAAATCATCTTTCTGGCCTTAAGGTAGGAAACGCAGCGACCTACAAGTACAACTTAACTACCCTTCCATTCTAGGACTAGCTCACTTGGAAACTAAAACTCTACCGCACGGGTTTTACAATTTACTAAGGCATAACATGCATGTATCCAATCCATGCCAAAGATAACATCAAAATCTGTTATGGCTAGCTCTGCTAAATCTGCTGAGGTGACTTTTCTAAAAGATTGTGACAAGACAATTTCTATATACCCGTCGAGCTATAACTGAATCACCGACTGGAGTAGAGAATAAGAAGGGTTCTGATAGGATTTTGGGACTGACTCCAAAACTACTACAACATAGGGTGTCACAAAGATAAGGTATCCCCTGGATCTAACAAAGCATATACATCAAGGTGGAACACTTGTAACATACCAGTGGCTACATTTGGAGAGGCCTCCTTCTCCTGATGAGATACGAGGGCATAAATTCTGTTATGACACTGACCCACCACCTGCACTAGTGGAGGCTCCCTGCTAAATTGAGCGTGCTAGTGGAGCTGTTGAACTGAGCGTGCTAGTGGAGCTGCTAAACTAGTGGCTAGGTCTTGGTCTCTACCATGGCCTTTTCTAGCTGCTGGGCAATCTATGAGCATATGTTTGGGCTTCCCATTATTGAAACAAGCACCTGAACCTGCTAAGCACAGACCGGTGCGTCTCCGGCCACACCTAGCACAAGCTGGAATACTAGGCTCCACAGATCTGCTCCCTTGACCTCGAGAGCTTGATGCTCGTCCCCTATGGTCGCGCCTAGATCTTGATGGCACACTTGCTGCTGACGCCGCTGGGGATGATGATATCTTGTGGGACTGGTGATGGTGCCTACCACCAGGTCTCTGCTAAGAGAATCAAAATCTATCAGTCCTAGCCCTCTTGTTCTCTCTCTCCCGCTCACTCACCTGTATCACCTCTATCTATTCAGCGTAAAGAACTATCTGAGGAAAGTCAATGTCTTGATAAATCATAACAGTCCTTCAANCTCTCTCTCCCGCTCACTCACCTGTATCACCTCTATCTATTCAGCGTAAAGAACTATCTGAGGAAAGTCAATGTCTTGATAAATCATAACAGTCCTTCAATCCTTAACCAGGTAGTTCGCTACTCCGTGCACAAACCGGCTCGGTCGATCTCTCTAATCATCCATATCTCTGGTTCATACTAGCACAAGCGGGTAAA
The DNA here is from genome assembly GCA_018107945.1 of Datura stramonium. Classification (NCBI taxonomy): domain Eukaryota; kingdom Viridiplantae; phylum Streptophyta; class Magnoliopsida; order Solanales; family Solanaceae; genus Datura; species Datura stramonium. The sequence continues at coordinate 158,680 of JACEIK010000296.1, read as the reverse complement.
TTCCAAACCATACTCTTGGACTGTCAAATCATGCTGCTTTAGGTTCACGAACTCAACTACTTTGATTTCCCTCATCTCATGGGGAAAGAACTGATCCAAAAACGCAGTATGGAACTCATCCCAACCAATGGGGCCCGTTCCAACTATCCTGCTATCCTTCCATTGCCTGAACCAGATGTGAGAAACCCCTTTCAACTAATACGAGGCAAGATCTGCACACTCCTCCCTGTCACCCCCATGATTTGGGTGATCTTCAGAATTTCATCAATAAACTCATAATGATCCTCTCCACCTTCAATCCGAGAAACTCTGGAGGGTTCATCCTTAGAAAATATCTAACTCTCGCTGCTACCGCATTCCCATTTTGAGGGACATGCGTTACCTCCTATTGGTTGACTTAGGTGTTCAAAGCTTGAGCTAACATATGAATGGCAGCCCTAAACTCTGCATGGGCCACCTGCTCGGGCACATGATCCTTGGAGGCTGGTGGGGCCTGCTGGTGCCCATCCCTATTGTCATTCTCGTGGCCATTTCCATTTCCGTTTCTCCTTTCATTAAGTCAGTGAGGAGGCATGATTCTGCAAATGTGTATAGCACGAGTTAGAAGGATAGAGAGACATTTAATCGCATGACATAGATCATGAAAGAAGGGAAATTTTCCAAAACATTTCATAGCCTCTTCGTCATAAGTGTGGCGCGTTTCACACCCATGAAAAGACTCTACTTCACGTGGATTTTAGACACCCTAGGACACTTCAAACCCTAATGCTCTGATACCAAGTTTGTCATGTCACGAACATAGGTCCGGATCGAGACATGGGACGAAAAATCTTGGGAGGCTCCAAGACAACACATGGGATGAACATGACATCTAAACTCAATATAATAATGCAGAAGTCTAACATATATAATATAGTAGAAGTTTGAAAATATGATAACATCGAATATCTGAATACATAACAGCGATCTGAAACAAACTATGTCTGATAAGCCTCTACATACTGACGAGTTAATGGGACAAGACCCCAACTAACTCATTAAAACTGAAACTGAAGATACTAATTACAACTGATAAAAGGGTCCCCGAAGGTTGAGGACTCACCAACTCTAGCTGGGAGGTTCTACTCTAAGGATCTGACTAATGGAGGGGCTGAACCTGAATGTCAGAGCCTGTATTGTGAAAAGATACAACATAGAATATGCAGTTACTACGTGGAATGTACCGAGTATGCAAGGTAAATAAAACTGCTACGTAAGTAAAATCAGAGATCATGCGTATCATAGAACATTTGATCATAAGAGTCTGAGAGTTGGGTTTGCATGCTATTATCTAAAAACATGATTTAAATATAACTGAATATCATAACTGAATCGAATGACACAAAGCTGAAACTGATTATTCATAAATAAAACTGAACATTGGGTCAAACTTGCTGAAAACATAATATCATCACTGATGAACATGCATAACTAAAATCATGAGGAAAAATGATAGACTCGTCATATAACTGACATTACCACGATAGAGCTTACGTGGTCCCGACAATTACACTCAAGTGGGCAGAGCTGTCCAAAGCCTTGCAAGGGCTAAGGACGCTACCATGATATCAAGTTGAAGGCCCCTTAGGGGTTGGGAAAGCTCACAAGGGAGGTCTCAAAGAATCAGAACATACCTACATTAGCACATAGTTCTGAGGCATAGGGTTGACAGACCCTTAGCCTATTCGGTGCTAGAAACTACTCCCAAAAACATGCATATGCTCTCCATCATTTTTCAACGAAGTTGAACCATCGTCTTGCGATGAAGTTGAATCATAACAATACATGTAAAATATAAAATCGTAACATGAGAAGCCTTGGCTCAAACCATACCACAATCTGAAAAGAGTGGGAGTCTAGACTCCAAAATCCATGTAGTTAGCTAATAAGATGAAAATTGAGATAAATCATAAAATATACTTGATCATATGGGCTTGCCCAAACTTAAACGTACCTGAAATAGACTTTGATAGTAAAAAACATGAATATAGACATGGGCAATAAGAAATCATACTTTCATCATATACATCTCATCATGCTTGAAAACATATGTCATAATATCAACCTTCCATGAACTTTCAGAATTGGGCATCATAACTGTAACACTTCGAAAACACAAATTTGTAATTTAAAACATTATAAAACATGTCCATGAATCAGAATTCTACATTAGAAACATGAATAGATTATTCCCATTATAGATAGAAAATTCACAAGTTGGGTTAAAACCCCATAGATTTATCAACTAGGAATTCTATGAATTTTAGAAGGAAGTGGGCATGGGAGTGGATGAATACACCATTCATAATCCTACATACCTGGGTACTTCTGATTTCACAACCCTCTTGAATGCCCAAAGGAAATTGAAGGAGAATTGATAAATTTCTAGTCTTGATCACCCTTAGGAACTTCTAGGCTTGCATGCATGGAGAGGGATAGGTTTAGAATGAGTTAAATCCTCTTAAAACACACCTATATGAACTTAAAATGACTTAGTTCAGGTCTTAGGAGCATAGAAATTACGGACATGCCCTTACTAAACTTGCAGGAAAAAGCATACTGCCAGTCCCAATGAGTGACTGGACGACTCATCCCCCATGGCCACGACTGGAGCTGGCCAAACTGCTGACTCTGAACAACTGATATTTAAGATCCTAAAATCTATCTTTCTCAACCTGTAGGCATGTAATGTAGCGCCTAGAGATGGGCGTCAGTACAACATGTACCAAATATATAAGGCATCTAGCAAAATAAGTAGAAACAAGGGGCAGAAAGATTAACCTGAGAGCTTTCTTATTCGTAATCTGCATCTAGCAAAAAACTACACGTACATGAGCTAAGACTTTATAATAAACATTCATAAGCTATAACTAGCAGGAAAGAATGCAAAGAAGAACCTAACCTGGCCCCATAAGCCTGGAAGGTACAAGAAACACAGAAATAACCTACGGGGACCCCTATAAGTGGTGGAAAGTACTCTTCAATCTATATACCCCTATCCAGGTTTCTATGACTCTACTGGTGCTATAGCTAACCTACTTATCCCCCTGGGTCTGCAACTGAACCCGCTTGGCTCCTGATCTGTAGTTGTGTCTATGTCCAATGGACTCCTGATAACTACACCCTAAGCACTAGGCTCGACGAGGGTGTGATGCCGAAACGACATAGAGCTATTAGTCAAGCCATGGAAGGGACAGTAATATGTCCCTTGGGCCCCTGCATCATCTCTGGAGATAGCATACCACTCCTTGGAGCGACGTCATATAGCCTCTTGCAGGCGATGACACAGCTAGTAACCGTGGGGTGGCCATAGAAGGCTCCTAGGTGAGGACAATCCCAACCGATATGCTATACTAAGGTCTCAAACTAGCCACTCAAAAGGCATATCCGGCCTCCTAGGCCTAAAGTGACCGCTACTCTCCCTTAGAATAGTCTGTATAGTTTCTAGCAGGCACACCCCGTGCACCTGTATCTGATCATAGGATCCTGATAGTGATCATAATCTCTAATGGTCTAGATTGGATAGGGTGAGATCTGGAGTGGCCTTATAATACTCATACTGTCCTACTCGGACAACTATAACACACAAGCAACTGTAAGGTCACAGACGACCAATTACTTAGTCCCTTTACTTAGAACGACTATAGGGTTGCTACTGACCGAACATGCTTTTGAGTGGTCATCCCCTAATCCTCAACAGGTAGTCTACTGAAATTCTTAGCCTGCGATTATTACTGTGCTAATATGGTTCTATCGCTCTAGACCCTAACTTGGTCTGCTCAGATCTTATATGACTCTTCTGGAGGATTCCTAAACTTGTAGGTAATTTACATGGACATAGCCACTCATGGTAACCTGTACCTGAGCATCTTATAGGAGTAGGCTGGGGTGTTAGCCCCGCCTCTATCTACTTATAGGGTCCCCTTCCTTAGGATACCCACAGTTCTATCTGATATGAATAACTGGGATGGCTTCCTTAACGACCTGTATGATGAGTACTAAGTCAACTGGAACTAACAGTCACTGGTAGTAACTAACTAGATGGGAGGCTATTACTCAGTTCATTAGACAATCCTAGTGCTGCTGAATCTAAAATATAGCCACCCCATCTAAATTCCTAGCCCTAGGGCGTAAGGGTACGTTAATGGCCTCTATGCGTGCTTCACTGACAATACAGGCGCCAAACTAGTAGTTATATCGACTAGCGGTGCCTATGCTGCTCAACCTACCAACTCAAGCCCAATAACTGTCCACGAACTTCTAAAGTCTAGGCCTGACGATAAAGCATCCAATTATACTAGCACAATGGACTGAAGAATATAGGAGGTCCTACGATGCCTCTAGCGTGTGTCACACATAACATGCTCTTTCCCGGCAAGGGATACAGTGATATAATCTTTATACGCTTTCTAGCAGCTAACCACAATATACATATATTCATAGTCTATAGACAATAGTTGACCACAACATATCTAATCACAATCTATTGATAGCAACTATTTGCAACATATGGAACTGCTATTTCCATTCAAGAACATAAGTTGTATCGTTATACAATGAGAATAACTTGCCGAAGGGAAATCCTTACATACCTCGAATGCCGACTTTCATTCTACTGGAGAGTTTCAACTTGCAATCGATAGTTCTTTCCAACTGTAACCTCTATGCTGAGAGAATAGGACTAATTTCAATACTAAATTCGTAAATGTACGATTACTTTCGATAATAAATCCACTATAATTCAACTTCAAAATACTTGGCTGAAAACCTATAATTTTCTGAGAGTCCAGAAGAGAGAAATGCTTACCTAATGCCTGTGGTCACACTGGAATCAATTTGAAGAAATTCTGACAACTTTTACTCGGTGGAGTTTCGATTTGCTGAGTGTATTTTCGAGAAATAACTCCGTATAAATGCTTCCTATAGGCTTAGGAATTGATACCTGAGGTTAATATTCTTATGGATGGCATTTGACGGCGTAATTCGACGAAAATTGGATGAAATTTGCGTGTGCTCTCTATTCTTGGTCGAGGGTTCTTTTGATAAATGAATTAAATCAGCAAAGGAGGCTTTATATAGTCATAGGGTGGTGGCAAGAGGGGCGCGGCGCACCACCCATCACGCCTGGTTGGGGTGTGCGGCACTCCCGCCATAGCACCAACCCAAGAGGTGTGCTGTACCGACCGTAGCGCAAGGTTGACAAGCGCGGTGCAACGCCCGGTGTACTAGGCGTCCGGTCTCGTCCTCCTGCTCCCTCACTATCATACTCGTATATTCAACCCCTGGACCATTTTCCCACATGCGTCGTACTCCAAAACTCTCAACATATGTACGCACGTGTCCGTTAAGTGGTAGAAACTTATGGGGTATAACAGTTGCGTTGATGATGAACCATGTTATGGGGAGTGGGTTTAAGAGCAATAATGTCATGGGGACACAAGGTCCAATGCCATATGTAGGAGAAGCCTGACCACCCAGGTATGAAGAGGAGTGCCAATTCATGGCAAATCAAAGAGGGGATTCTCACCTGAGGTACCAAGGTGCCTATCAAGGCTCTTGGTGACCAAGGGAGGAGAATCAAGGTTGGAGGAACAGAGACAACCAGGGTTGGGTTGATCATAATGAAGTTGGGGTAACCAAAATCGTGATGGGGAACACTATATACCATCGCTGCTCGAGCCCATACGTTCCCCCTCCAAAGGCTTACAATCCTCAAATACAACCTGGTGTTAGTGATGAGAGAAACTCCAAGATTGAGGAGATGCTTGCTCGAGTACTCAAGAGAGTGGAATCCACCGATAGTGGGGTCAACAAATTGAAAGGGGATGTCACGAACTGAACATAGGCCCGGATAGAGACACTGGACAAGGAACGCCGAGAGGCTCCAAGTCAACCCATGACATGATTATAGCGGCTAAGAGCATACAACAACGAAAACTGATATAATAAAACATGCTTAATCAGAAGTACATACATATCAATATAAAATAGAATCAACATTAACAAGCTAATTTTTCTACATATTGTCTTAAAAGTCTATAACATAGCTGATAAGCTAATAGGACAGCATCCCCAACAAGCTCAAAAAAAGTCTGAAACTGAAATAACATATCATTTGATAACTAAATGTCCTTGAAGGATGCGGATTCACTAACAGTGGATAAATAGGCCTGAGGGGAAAGCAGGACTAATGATGCGGTTGAGACTGATCCCTCAGACCTGTATCATGTAACGATACAACATAGAGTTTGCGGTCCGTACTTGAAATGTACTGAGTATGAAAGATAAGTAAAATGGACAGTTAAAATATATAAGAGTTTATTGGAGTAGGACAGCATGAACATGAAGTAAATATCATAATATAAACGTGAGGGCTCAAGGTTTTCAAACCATTCATAATCTAGTCATAATCATAATCATAAGAGATACCTTATAAAAACATAACTTGAGCCAAAGTAACATAAACATGACAATGCATAAATCATGAGGAACAATGGGAGAACTCATCTTAACCGAAAGCATCATGATAAAGCTTACATGATGCCCTAACTGTTTTTCTCAAGTGGACAAACCCATCCCAGGCTTTCCAGGAAAGGGACGTGCATGATGTGATATCATAGGGGATCCAAAATTATGTATATACCTACGGTGGCATGTAGTTCTTAGACCATAGGGTTTACCTGAACGCCGGGTCTACTCAGTGCTAGACACTGCTCCTAAAACATGCACATGAGGCTCATATCGTAATCGTGAAACAATTTATGAAGTTCATCACCAAATAAATCACAACATACTTGATCATACTTGAAATATATGATTATCCATGAATAACTCCCATGAGTTGGCCAAAAGTCATAAATTCATAAATCATGAAGAACGTGCATATTTGTGGAAAATTCATATACATGATATTAAAAAATCTATGAAGAGTACTTGAAGAGAAATAATAACATGAATCATAAATCATAATTTATGCTAAGTAAGATCAAAATCATAATAGAATCATAACTTCACTTTTCATGAAATCTTGTATAACTGGGCATAGAATGATTGAGATTTAAACCATAAAATAAATAATCAATTTAAATATAAAATATACCCATAGATCTTAAAACAACCATTAAAACATGAAGAGACTTGACCCATAATCAAATCTAAGAGAATTCCATGAGTTTGGGCTTAAAATCCCATAATATCATCAAATTTACTTTAATACTTGAATTCATGAGCATAGAGGTAAATTGGTGTGTTAGAGTGAATAGGAACTCTCATTCACAGCCATGCGTACATGGGTAATCTGATCTTACACTCTCCCTTGAAAACCCAAAGGAATTGGTGAAGGAATTGGGAAGTTCTAGGCTTGATCTTCCCTTAGAAATCCTCTAGTTTTCATGCATGGGGAGGGAATGGGTTAGAATAGGTGAAGCACCCTTAAAACCCTCCTAAATGAGCTTAAAACGACGTATTTTAGGGCTTAGGAGCTTAGAAATTATGAAATTACCCTAATTAAAATGCGGGAAAATTACACACTACCAGGTACTACGACTCGTCCTACGGATCGTACCTCGATCCTACAGGTCGTGGTTTTCTCCCATTGAAGCCTCTCCTAAATCTTGAGTTCTAAACTTTTCCACGAGGCACACCACGACTAGTACCTTCAATGAGTCATGGGTTCAATCCTTTACCATGACTGGGAGAATTTCCTTGCTCCTTCCTACGGTTCCTCACCACGGGTCGTACTACGAGTCGTGCCTTCCCTCCTGACCATCCAGAACCAAACAACGACTCCGATCTACCAATCGTTGCATCAACCAATGGGTCGTTACAAGGCCCATTGTCACCAACTCCTTCCAACGTAACTGTTAACCATGAGTGGTTCCTACGGGTTGTAGGTCCTTCCTACGACTCGTACCATCAATCCTCCTGAGTCAACATCTCAGATTTTTCTATTGTTCCCATTTCGAATCTTGAGTCTAGTCTTAGGCACTTCCGGAGTATTACAATATCTCCCCCTTGGGATCATTAATCCTCAAATATGGGGTAAACATACTAAATCACTAAGGAAAACCTGTCATCCCAAATACTGCTCATCTAGAGCTGAAGAATGACGGAGTGACTGACTCCAGATTGAAACATATGACTGAAATGAATTCATGGATCAATCGCATACATGCATTGACATGAAAGAAACTTGAACACATGAACTGGAAATGAAACTGAATAGAGTACCAAGGAGGAAACTGGTACCTCAAACTGGAACTAAACCAGAATGGAATAGATGCAGGTATTTAGCCATCATATCTATTTCGGCTTCCCACGTAGATCCCTCAACATGCTGATTTCTCCACGAAACCTTTACTGAAGCTACTTCTTTGTTTCTTAGGTTCCCAACCTAATGATCAAGAATCTAAACCAGAACCTCTTCGTAGCTAAGGCTATCCTTCACACCTACGCTCTCGACCCGGAAGAACCAAAGACGGATCACCCATGCACTTCTTTAAAAGAGACACATGGAAAACTAGATGTACTGAAGACAATTCGGAGGCAACTCCAACTTTTAGGCCACCTTGCCCACACACCTCACAATTCTGTACGGGCCAATATAACGGGACTAAGTTTCCCCTTCTTTCTGAACCTCACTGCTCCCTTCATGGGAGACACCTTCAGAAACACCCAATCATCAACTTCGAACTCAAGTTCTCTCCTCCTCACATCCGCATAGGATTTTTGGCGACTTTGAGCTGTTTTCAACATTTCCCTTATAAGATGAACTTTCTCCATAGATTCATGAACTGAATTTGGTCCTATCAATGGATGGAGATGTAGATCGCCTCAAACGGAGCTATCTGAATGATGGAATGGTAACTTTTGTTATATGCAAATTCAATGAGAGGTAAATGATTATCCATACTACCCTTAAAATTAATTACACACGCTCTCAACATATCCTCAAGAGTCTAAATAGTCCGTTCAGCCTGACCATCTTTCTGTAGGTGAAAAGTTGTACTAAGTTTGACTTGAGTACCGAGTCCCTTCTTAAACAATCTCCAAAATTGAGAGGTAAACTGAGTACCTCTATCTGATATGATGGACAAAGGTACTCCATGCAATAGAACTAACTCCCAAATATACAATTTAGCGTAATCCTCCGCTAAGTCAGTAGTTTTGATCGGTAGAAAATAAGCTGCCTTAGTCAACCTATCCATAATTACCAATATGGAGTCATACTGTTGACGAGTATGAGGAAATCCTTTAATGACGTCCATATTGATATCCTCCCACTTCCAGGTAGGGATACTAATGTCTTGAAGCATACCTCCAGGTCTTTGATGCTCCACTTTCACCTGTTGATAATTTGAACACTTTGCCACAAACTCTGCTATGTCCTTCTTCATGACATTCCACCAATAAACTTCTCATAGGTCACGGTACATCTTGGTGGCACCCGGATATATGGAATATCTGCAACCATGAGCCTCATGCAAAATCTGCTCCTCCAAGTCATCAACACCTGGTACACAAAAAAGACCCTGATATCATAGTACACCATCTCCCCTTTGGGAGAAAACCTCCACCTTCTGATCCTGAATAGTTTCCTTCAGCTTTACCAAAATAGAATCCTCATCTTGCCTAGCCTTGACCTCAGTCTCCAAGGAAGATTCTGATCCATTCTGAACAATGACACCACCATCTACCGAGTCAACAAGACGAACTCCTAGTCGTGCACGCCGATGCACATCCTTCACTAACTCTTTCCTCTCCTTGTCTACATAGGACACACTCTCCATAGAAATCCTGTTAAGAGCGTTTGCCACCACATTGTCCTTGCTCGGATGGTAAAGCACACTCATATTGTAATCCTTTAGAAGCTCTAACCACCTTCTTTGATGTAGATTTAGATCCTTCTGGGAAAACACGTACTGTAGGATTTTGTGGTCTGTAAAACATAAACATAGACCCCGTACAGATAGCATCTCCAAATCTTCAAGGAAAATTATACCGCTGCCAACTCAAGGTCATGAGTTGGATAGTTCTTTTCATAGACTTTCAGCTGCCTAGAAGCATAGGCTATAACCTTACCATGCTGCATTAATACACAGCCAAGGCTGATCCTTGAGGCATCACAATATACCAAAAACCTATCAGTACCCTCAGGTAGGGTCCACACTAGTATTGAGGTGAGTCGAGTCTTCAACTCTTAAAAGCTTTTCTCACAGGCCTCCGACCATTGAAACTTCACTTTCTTTTGGTTCAACTTAGTCAACTGTGCCGCAATGGGTGAAAAACCTTCAACAAACCTCCTATAGTAACCAGCTAAACCCAAGAAACTCCTGATATCTGAAGGACTAACTGGTCTAGGCCAATTCTTCATAGATTCCATATTTTGAGAGTCCACTTGTACATCCTCACTTTACATCACATGACCCAAAAATGCTACTGATTTTAACAAAAACTCACACTTGCTGAATTTATCATACAACTGGAGATCTTAAGAGTCTGTAGCACCACCCTCAATTGAGCAACATACTCCTCCTCGCTCCGAGAGTATATGAGAATGTCATCTATGAACACAATCACGAACATGTCCAAATACAACATGAATTCCCTGTTCATCAAATCCATAAAAGTTGTAGGAGAATTCGTTAGTCCAAAAGATATTACAACAAACTCATAGTGACTATACCAAATCCTGAAGGCTGTCCTCGGGATGTCACTCTCTCTAACCCTAAGCTGATGATATCCAGATCTGAGGTCTATCTTTTAAAAAAACTTGGCACCCTGAAGTTGATCAAACAAGTTATCAATCTTGGGGTGGGTATACCTGTTTTTGACAGTGACCTTGTTCAACTGTCGATATTCAATGCACATCCTAAGGGAACCATCCTTATTTGGGACAAAGAGTATTTCAACTGCTCCTTCAACTCTTTTAGCTCAGTTGGAGCTATTCTGTAAAGGGGAATAGATACAGGCTGCGTATCGAGAAGAAGGTAAATACAATACCAAAATCGATCTCCCACTGGGGAGGAATTCCCGATAGTTCATATGGAAACACCTTGGGATATTCACACACTACAGGAACTGACTGGATAGTCAGGGTTTCAGAGGTAGCATCCTAACCCTAACTAGATGGTACATGAAACCTTTAGAGATCATCTTTCTGGCCTTAAGGTATGATATGAAGTGACCTATAGGCATAACTAAACTACCCCTTCCACTCTAGGACTGGCTCACCCAAAAATTGAAATTCTATCGTATGAGTTCTACAATGCACTGAGGCATAACATGCATGTAGACAATCCATACCAAAGATAACATAAAAATACATCATGGATAGCACTACTAAATCTACTGAGGTGACTTTCTGAAGGACTGTGACAGGGCAATTTCTATATACCCGTCGAGCTATAACTAAATCACCGACTAGAGTAGAGATTGAGAAGGGTTCTAATAGTATTTTGGGACTTACTCTGAAACTACTTGAAACATAGAGAATCACAAAGATAAAGTAGCCCCTGGGTCTAAAAATGTATATACATCAAAGTGGAATACTCGTAACATACCAGTGACCTCATCTGGTAAAGTCTCCTGCTCCTGACGAGATGCGAGGGCATAGAACATGTTCTGGCGCTGACACCACTTGCACTGGTGGACACACCCTACTAAGCTAGGCATGTTGGTGTTGTTGCTGAACTGATAGTCTGAGTACAGTCTCTACCATCATTCTTCCTAGTCAACGGACACTCCCAGCGCCTATGCCCGGATCTACCACACCCAAAACATATATCTGATCCAATCAAGCACTCCCCTATGTGATTCTTTCCACAATTTCAGAAGACTAGAAAGGTGCGCTCTACCTACATGCTCCTCTGTCCTTGAAAACCTGAAGCTTTGCTCCTTTGATCTACCCGCGATCTATATGGAGCATCGGCTGATGATGGCGCTGGAGCTAACGACTTTTGATGGGACTACTGACGATGTCTGCCTCCCGATATCTGCTTGGAGAACCTATAACTATCTATCTTGGCCCTCTAGGCCTCTCTCTCTCTCAAATGCACCATCTCCATCTGTTGGGTGTACAAAACCAATCGAGGAAAATCGATGTCCTGATGAAGCATGGCGGTCCTACAATCCTTGACTAGGTAGTCTGCTACTCCATGCACAAACTGCTCACCCGAGCTCTCTGATCAGCCACCAACTCTTGTTCATATTAGGACAAGAGGGTGAACTCGAAAGCATACTCCTGGACTAGAATATTATTCTACCTCAGGTTCACAAACTCAACTGCCTTGATCTCCCTTATCTCACGGGGGAACAACCGATCCAGGAATGAGGTAAGGAACTCATCCCAATCAATGGGATCCGCTCCGACTACTCTCTATCTTTCCACTATCTGAACCCGATATGTGCAACCCATTTCAAATGATAAGAGGCTAAGTATGCGCACTCCTCCCCTGTCACCCCCATAATTTGGGTGATCTTCTAGATCTCATCAATAAACTCGTGTGGGTCCTCATCCACCTTCAATCAAAGAAACTCAGAAGGGTTCATCTTAAGAAAGTCCTTGACTCTTGCCGATGTCGCATTCCCGTTCTAGGGAACATGCACTACCGCATTTTGGTTGACATTGGTGGTCAATGCCTGCGCCAACATTTGGATGGATGCCCTAAACTCTGCATAGGCAACCTGCTCGGGCACAGGATCCTCGGGGGCTAGTGGGGCCTGCTGGTGCCCATTCCCATTGCCATTCTCATGACCATTTCCATTTTTGTTTCTACTTCCATTATTTTAGCAAGGAGGCATGATTTTACGTATGCGTATAACAAGAGTTAGAAGGATAGAGAGACATTTCATTGCATGACATAGGTCATGAAAGAAGGGAAGTTTTCTTAAAATGTTTCATTGCCTCTCTTTCATAGGTGTGGCACACTCCACATCCATGAAAAAGACTATACTTAACGCGGCTTTCAGATACACTAGGACACTTCAAAACCCAATTCTCCGATACCAAGTTTTTCATGACTCGAACATAGGCCCGGATAGAGACATAGGATAAGGAATCCCGAGAGGCTCCAAGTCGACCCATGGCATGAACATAGCGGCGAAGAGAATACAACAACATAAACTAATATAATAAAACATGCTTAAGCCGAAATATGCATACATATCAATATAAAATAGAATCAACACTAACAAGTTGATTTTTCTACATATTGTTTGAAAGGCCTCTATCATAGCTGATGGGATAGCATCCCCTAACTAACTTGGCAAAAGTCAAAAATGAAATAACATATCGGTGGATAACTGAATTTCTTCGAAGAACGCGGACTCACAAACACTAAGAAGACTGTGAGGGAAGCGGGACTAATGATCTTGGTTTGAGGCCCGATCCCCGAACTTAATCATGAAACGATACAACATACAATATGCAGTCAGTACTTGGAATGTAGTAAGTATACAAGGTAAGTAAAGCGGATAGTTAAAATACATAAGAGTATACATAAGAGTTCATAAGAGTAGGACAACATGAACATGAAGTAAATATCATAATATAAACATGAGGGCTCAAGGTTTTCAAACCATTCATAATCTAGTCATAATCATAATCATTAGAGATACCTTATAAAAATATAACTTGAGATAAAGTAACATAGACATGACAATGCATAAATCATGAGGAATAATGGGAGAACTCATCTTAACCGACAACATCATGATAGAGCTTACATGATGCCCCAACTATTTCTCTCAAGTGGGAAGAGTCGTCCCGCGCTTGCCAGGAAAGGGACTTGCATGATGTGATAAGGGAAGGGATCTGAAAATATGTATATACATACCGTGGTACATAGTTCTAAGACTATAGGGTTTACCTGAATGTCGGGTCTACTAGGTGTTAGACACTGCTCCCAAAACCATAAATATGAGGCTCATATTGTAACCGTGAAATCATTCTTGAAGTTCATGGCCAAAAAATTATAACATACTTGATCATGCTTGATATTCATGATTAGCCATGAATAAGGCCCGTGAGTCGATCAAAAGTCATAAATTAATAAATCATGAAGAACATGCATATTTGTGAAAAATTCATTTACTTGATATTCATAAATCCATGAAGAGTACTTGAAATGAAATCATAACATGAATCAAAAATCATAATTTAGGCTAAGTAAGATAGTAATCATAACAGAATTATAACTTGACTTTTCATGAAACCTTTCATAATTGGGCATAGATTGATTGAGATTTTAAACAATAAAATAAATAATCAATTTAAATATAAAATATGCCCATGTATCTTGAAACAACCTTTAGAACATGAAGGGAATTGACCCATAATCAAATCAAAGAGAATTCCATGAATTTGGGTTTAAAACCCCATAGGATCATCAAATTTACTTTAATACTTGGATTCATAAATATAAAAGGAATTGGGGCATGAGAGTGAAGAGGGACTCCCATTCACAACCCTACATACCTGTGTAATCTAATCTTACACTCTTCCTTGAAAGCCTAAAGGAATTTAAGAAGGAATTGGGGAGTTCTAGGCTTGATCTTCCCTTAGAAATACTCAAATTAGCATACATGGGGAGGGAATGGTTTAGAATAGGTTAAACACCCTTAAAACCCTCCTAACTGATCTTAAAACGATGTAGTGTAGGTCTTAGAAGCTTAGGAATTACAAAATTTCCCTAATTAAAATGCAGGAAAATTACACACTGCTAGGTACCACGACTCATCCTACGAATCATACCTCAATCCAAGGGATTGTGGTTTCCTCCCGTTGAAGCCTCTGCTAAATCTTGAGTTTTTAACTTTTCCACGAGTCACACCATGAATCGTTCCTTCATCCAACAAGTCGTGGGTTACATCTGTTTCCATGACTGGGAGAATTTCCTTGCTCCTTCCTATGGTTCCGCACCACTATCTGTGGTCCCTCACCATAGGTCGTACCACAAGTCGTGCCTTCCCTCCTGACCATCAAAAACCAAAAAACTACTCTGACCTCTGAATTGTACCATTAACCAATGGTTTGTTATAAGGCCCGTTGTTAGCAACTCCTTCCCACATAACTACTAACCACGAGTGGTTCCTACGCATCGTAGGTCCTTCCTATGACTTGTACCATCAGTCATCCTGAGTCAACGTCTCATATTTTTCTTATGTTACCATTTTAAATCACGAGTCTAGTCTTAGGCACTTCCAAGGTATTACAGGGGATGTGTTGAACCTCACCCAAATAGTGAACTCCCACTCAGCATCAATTAAGCACTTATAAGTGCAAATGAATCATTTGTCTTCCCAAGTGAATCCCCAAATGAAGGGGACACTTCCTAGTTACACTATACCCAACCTGAAGAAGGATGGCCATTGTATGGAAATGGTGACTAGAAGTGGCAATGTGTTGGAAGATGTGGGTGTGAAGCCCAAAAATGTTGATGAAAACTAAGAGATGATGTGGATGATGAGGTGCAAAGAGCACCAAATTTTGTTAATGATACCAATGCACTTGATGATGGGGGAGTTGATGTTGACCCCAAGAAGGAGGTTGAGGAGGAAATGATTAAAGAAGTTGTATCCTTCATTGGCCAAGAGCCTCGAATTCCTCCTCCATATCCCTAGAGGTTAGCCAAGAAAAAGGAAGGCAATCAATTCCAAAAGTTCATTGAGATGTTTAGTAAATTGTCCGTCAATATACCTCTAGTTGATGTTTTGATTCAAATGCCCGGTTATGCCAAATTTATGAAAGATTTGATGAAGAAAAAGTTGATTTTAGATAATGGTGTAGGGGAGGTGATGCACCATTTAAGTGCCATGATAAGCAACCTCACTCCCAAAAGAGAAGACTGAGGAGCCTTCACTATTCCCTGCACCATTGGGTTTTGTGTGTTCAAAAAGGCCCTATCTGATATTGGGGAAAGCATAAACCTGATGCTTCTTATTATTTTCAAGAATTTGGGGTTGGGGAGTCCCAAACCCACCTCAATAAGGATTTTGATGGATGATCGATCCATAAAGAAACTGAGGCATATTGAGGACGTCTTGGTTCTGTTGGACAAGTTCATCCTTCCAGATGAATTTGTCGTTCTTTATTATGATATGGATGTTGAAGTACCTATCATCTTGGGGAGATCATTTCATGCCACAGGAAGAGCTTGGTGAGCTGAAATTTTGACTGGGAGGTGAGGAAGTCACCTTCGAAGCTTGTCAAACCCCAGAGCCCCTGGATGAGTGCAAGGTGATAAGTATTTCGAATGATGAAGCAACACAAGACGAAGGTTGTATTGAAGAGGTTAATTCAGAGGATGATCATCTGGTGTTTTGAGAAGTGAGTTGGTATCCGTTCTGCCACGACGTTAAATAAAGTGCTTTTTGGGAGGTAACCCAAGTGTTTTTACTTTGGGCACTTTCATGTTTTTGTTGTTTTTGGTTTTGTAGGTTGATTAGATGAACAAAATAGGAAGAAGGAAAATAGGGCATCCATTACGTGACACCGGCAAAACACCGGTGGTCAGGCGCGAAGCATCTCCCTATCGGAAGAGAGAGGCAGAAGATGGGTACGAAAAAGGGGAAGCCGGAGTTCGACCGGCAAAACACCTGTGGCATTCCGTAGGCAGCCGGTCTAGTGTGGGTGTGATGTGATGTGTATTTACAACACTTTTGATGCTTAAAACTGAGAAAATAGTATGGACTTAGATATGTTTATATGGATATGAGGTGTTTTTACTTTACTTTAAGGAAAATACGTGTTGGAGAAAAAATGTGCCAAGGATGCATAAAAGTGCAGAAAATCAGCCAAGTACCAATCTCAGTACGAGCCATACATTGATTGTACAAGTCATATTAAAATTCATGGAAAAAATCAGAAGGATGAAATAAGGCAAAGGCAAAGTATGACTCTTAGTACGAGTCGTACCAAGATGTTACGAGTCGTAACTGGAGTCGTGAAAATCTTTAGAGAAAAATTGCACAAGGCAGTCTTGGTACAGATGGAACTCACAGATCATAACATGTATTTACAACCCGTACCATGTGCCGTGGGGAGCTTCAGTTATTCTTAAAGACTTGGTAGAACTCCAGATTCAATAAGAAAGTGTGAGTCATAGGAGGAAGGCATGAGTCGTATCATAATACTCGATGAAAACTTCAGAGGATGTCGAAGTTCTCAGGGCCAAGCCACATATGGATTGTACGAATGGTAGGACTATGGTATGAGTCGTACCAGTTGCCAACACTTAGTCAAATCTGCAGCAGCCAAGGAATGTACGAGAGGCAAGTACGACCTGAACAATCTTGTTATGGGTCGTATGATCAGTCCTGAGTCAAGCCAGCGCTAGATATGGAAAATTCCCTGTTATCTTAGGAAAAGGTTTCTGATGTCTATGTAGATACCTTTTATGTTTTATTTTAGAAGAACAACATAAAGAGAAGGTAGTAGACGTGTGATTGAATTGTGAAAAGTTTTATTTGTGATTTCTTATCATGTTTTGGAGAGTAATTCTTAGGATCAACACTTGATTTATCAATTGTTCTTTAGTTTGTTCATCGATATTCAAAGCAGTTTTTGTTCCAATTATTGTTGTAAGTATTTAATTATGTGTTTGTCTATGAATGTTAATTACAATCTTACAATCATGAGAGGCTAAAACCTCCACAACTAGGGTTGTGGGAAACATGAGGGATATAACGAAATAGGGTTTCTCAAAGTGATTCAAATCCAATGCTAAACGCTTGTATTGTATTCTCTTCATCCTTAACCGTTTCTTAACAGTTTGCAACGTTAGGACTTGCCCGAATTCTTTACTTGCTTGAACCTAGAGAAGTAGAGATTAGGAAAAGAGAATTACAACAAGGCCTTAATTTTTATGATCATTGTATGACTTGAGCTGCAGTCGTAGGAAAGTTAATTTGGAACGTATTGATAACGGTTAAAAGAAATCTCTCATGAGACCTAACCTAGTGATTGAGTATAGTCATTCTCTAGGGACGAACTAGTCATTTGGATGAACCCTAGTTATCAGTTCTATAAATAAGCATTGGATTGATCATGTATATACGCGAAGTAGTTATGAACCCATGTAGAACACTTACCCTAGTTATTTGCAAATCTTAATAACAACCATAATTACAATCTTATGTTAATATTATTGTTCTTTAAACCCCCCAATTTGGAGATAACTTACCAACAAGTTTAAGTATTGGTATTAGTCTAGATCTTACCTTATTCCATGTGGAGTTCGACTGACCTCTTTGTGGGTTCTTTATTAACAATGTCCCCATCATACTTTGTCATTATGTGTAAGTTTGAGAATTATCAAGGTGTGAACCAATGCACCATGAGAAATTTTGGAAATTAAATGGTGATTTGTGACTCATAGGTGAAATGAGTTGAAACCGGAAATGCGGTGGGCCACTGGAACACAATGAACGGGGCACATAGGAGGTCATTGGCATTTTGAACTTGACGAAATGTCGGTACCTTGGCGGTTTCAAGTCTAGCATCGGTGGAGGTAAAGTTTACTTTTGAAATATTGAATTGAAAATTTGACTTGTTGCCCCAACGCACGCGCAAGCGTACAGTGGTACAAGTAATCTGAGTGACCCTTTTTAGAGGCGAATGTCGAACCCCTGAAATTGAACAATTCTACGAATTATCAAGTTCAAGTGTTAAAATTGCTTTCTGAAGTGTTGATTATTGAAATTTCCAAGAAATTCTAATTAAGTCTAGGGGTGATCACAAGATACCAAAGTGATAAAAGAAGCAACTAGGTTAAGTCCTAATAATCATGCAATGCTACAATTCATGATTGTTGAGTATGAAAACTTCAGTTGTTGTCTCACATAATTAAAATGTTATGTTCATGGTCTCGGGCCTCTAAACCACGACAAACTAGTCTCACACCTACATCGTTGAGTGGGGATGTGATATTCTAGTTCGTAGGCAATTCAACTACGCGGCTGTGGTTTACGGGGTTTACGCCCTTGGTTGTGTACTTTCAAACCTCTAATCATTTAACAAGACTTAGCTTCACAACTACTTTATGAGCGGTGAAGTGACAATTCCTAAGTCGGTGTCTAGCTCATCCGGTTTAGTAACCAAGCAAGGAAAATTAGGTATAATTTCTATCCTAATTGAGAATCTTATCATATTAGTAAGAACTTGCTCCCTACATTCTCATGTTCTAGCCGAGGGTTACTCTTCAGCTTTACCCAAGCTTAACGCATTCGTTTTCACGGTGATCAAGCATAAAACATAAATAATAAAGAATGTAAGAGAAAACAAAGATGCACCCGCAAGTATGCGAGTTGTAGAAGTAATATGGTAGGCCCTTTTTAAAGCGAATGTCGAACCCACAGGGCAAGGACCAATTCAGCTAACTATCAAGTTCAAGTGTGATATTAAATACCGCAAGTGTTGATTATATAAGATTTTTGGTAGAGAGTTAATTGAGTCTAAATGTGTTCAACGAAATACTGTGAATTAATTCGAGGAGCAACATAGGTTAAAGCCGGATAATCACGCGATACTACAATTTGCAATGGTTTGTGAAACTATCAATTGTCTCCTCACATAATTAAATTACATGTTCATGGTCTTCGAACCTCTAAACCACGACAAACTAGCCTGACTACTACATTGTGAGCGAGGATGCTAATTCTAGTTCTGGGCAATTAATTACGTGGATGTGGTTTATAGGGTTATCGTTGATAGGGTCCTTTCATACCTGCAACCATTTAACCAAACATAGCATCACAACTACTTATTTGAGTGGTGGAGTGACAAAACTAAACGGTGTCTTTCTCTCTTCCAATTTTATCAACCAAGCAAGGTATTAAGAATATATCTATCTTAACCACAAAATCTTATCAAAAGACAAGAACTTGCTTCTACATTCTCATGTTCTTCCATAGGTTTTTCTTTCTCAAGAATTTTTCCTAAGTTTAACGTGTATTGTTTTCATGGTGATCAATCATAAAAACAGCCATTAAGAATTCAATACAAAACAACAATCAATAACTCAATTCCAACCCAAATTCATAAAAACACAATCATAATGCATAAAGCCAACCTAGAGAAGGTTACGCCACTCATGTTCGTAACATTACAGAAAACATTCTTTGACTAACATACTTACAAGAATTGGTAAGAGGAGAAGATGAAATTGATGTTTCGGTGAGTTCTCCACTTCTCCCTTCCTCCTAGGTAGTTTTCCAAATAAAATCGTGACACACTTGATTTTAGGAGCTAAAGGACCTATTTATAAATGCGAATTATGCAAAATTATGCACATTGGAATGCCTCGTGTCATGGAGTGTATCGCGAATCTGCCTCTAAGTCTGCGGAGGTAACGTGAATACACCATGAAACTCACAAAACATCGCCAAGCGGCCCCTTGCCGCATTGGCAGCGTGTCACGCGCGCCACGCGCTAGGTGGCGTGTCACGGCCTTGGTCGCGCAACCTGCCTTCCGTGACACGTTGCCAACGCACGGTGGTATTTCGCGCATCACCATGCCCGGTCGCGTTTTAATTCGATTCTATGCCTCCATCACCAACTCATGGATTAGTCCCTCAAATTCATTTTAAACCTACAAAAATAAGAATTAATCATGTTGGTTAGTGTATATATTCACATTTACATAAAATTACATGAGAATTCATATAGTTAAATCGATAAACAAGACAAAACTGATTATAAAGAATCTCTTGGGCATGCTATTTTGCCCGAGATCACCTACCCCATACTTAAAGCCTCTTTCGTCCTCGAACAGCCACTTTTATCTCATGTAAATGAAGACTCCCACATAGTTAATTTAACAAGATAATTTTAACTACGACTATAATGATTAATTAGGATAGCAAGTTAAAAATAGAGCATGCACGATTTAATCCTTGAAATGAAATACAACTATGTTAAGACTTCCTAATCTCGAGAATCGACTCTCACTCGAGGCAAACTCATGCAAATCAACCGATCAAGAAATCCGACATGAATGTTATCTCTCATTAAACATGTTCCCTCACAACAAGAGAGTTACCCATTTTCACTCACAAATTTTCACATAACATGATATTAGGTATATGAAATAAAATTACGCTTGGTCTCTCAAAGAATTCACATGCATCGTGTAGTGACCCCGCAAGCTTGCCCTTAGTGTTGTACTCCACTAATTTAAGGATGTATGAACATAAGATCAAATAGGACTTAATGGGTTGTAATGTAAGCTAAGGGATGGGTAGGTACTATTACGGCGGTAATAGTGGCTATCTTCCCCAAGTGCTTTTAATACATCAACATTCATTAAGGACATCTCTTTTCACCATCCTCCTCATTCTTTTCAATCTTGAATTTTCTCTTCTTGTTCCCATTTCTTTGAGCACACTCAACTTAGTAGTAAGGAGTACTTAAGCAATTTTTTCATTCATTTATTTTCTTACTCCTACTAACCATTTCACACAAGTGCACCTTTGTCCTTTTCTCTAACTTTTTTACAACTTGCTTCTTTTCCTCCTTTTTATCGTTTCTCACTCCTTCACTCTTCCGGATTTTTTTCTTACGCGCTTAGGAGTTTTGGATCAAATTCAAGGATAATGAAAGAAAAGTTAATCTTATCTTTGTAGCTATCAAAAGAATAGGCTCAAGGCTCAATGGGGCTAACTAGGATTAAATATTCAAGGTAGGTAAAATGAGGGATAACATTTAGGTTCATTCAAAGAAATGCCTCAATCATCTCCTACAATTCACATCCTTCATTTACTTTTATATACACACCAGGGCAAGTTCTAGACACTCCACAGTAGCATGGAATATTCAAAAACATACCTCACGGCATGCTCAATTCAAGACACATTCATGGACCTTTGCCAGTAATCCACAAGAATTCAGAATTAAGCTTCAATCACATTGAGTCAAATTCAAGAGCCTAAGTGTCTCACACAAAGTTATACACTTCTTACATGCTTCAACACTAAACATACTTGCATCTTACAATTATTTATAGCACATAACAATAACATCAAGCCATCAATTAGCTACGAAAACCTATTGACTAATTTTCCTCAAGGCAGTGCGCCATCCATCCATGAAATTCGGAAATAGTCTCTATCTATGACTAAAAACATTATATACAGACAAAGAAAATTTTATTCTTCGGTCAAAAGACCCTCCGTGGGAGGAAAGGACCGAAAAGAAAAACCAGCAGGTGATGAGAAGTCATGCTTGACTCACAAAAATTTTCAAATATTTCTCACAAGCATTACATTCACCAAAAATGCGTTAAGCACAAAAAAATTGAAATTTCCCTCACCGCAGATGTGCTATATCTCACCAGCATCCAAATTACATTTAAAAGAGGGCGAAATACTCCTGAGGCATTTAGTCTAGCTAACTGACATGTTTATCTTTTACATCACACAAGTGTGTGTTTGACCCCACACTTTTGCTCGTCCATTCTTCTTAGCTTCCTCCTCCAAGGGTACTTTCAGACTTCCCCTCTGTACGTGCTTAACTTTCCAACAAAACAACACAAGATGAGAATAAACAAAATCAACACAAATTCAAGAAATTAAATGAATACCCATGGTACCCTTGGGTTGCCTCCCAGAAAGCGCCTAATTTTACATCGCGGCACGACGTATCATGTTCCACCACTTTTCCTCCACCACCTTGAGGATATGATCTCACCCCTAATTTCTTCTCTAATTTTCTCTTATGCTCCTTGGGATTGGTGGTGACAAAATGAAAGGACCAAGCGGTAGATTTCGCCTTTGGCATTTATTGGCCGTTAAGTAAGTGAAGTCATTCTTTCTTTGAGAATCAGCAAATTTCGGAATATATGGAGCTTGTTCCCCTCTATATCTTTCTCACAAGTTTTGAAGACTCTAGTTCTAGGTTATCAACCCAAACTCAATGTCGAAAAATGATTGATGGGGTACAATACACCTCCTTTCTGAACTGCATTTTGCTTGATTTTCTTACTTGTATATACCTTCTCCACATTAACATCTAACTCCTCATGAATGTCAAATGGTAGGTACTCTATCTCTTCTTTCAGAATGAATCGGCTATACGTGTGGGAACAATCATGGAGACTCTCGGGAGCTTCCAACGATTGAGCTTGTTTCGAGAACTCACTCTCATTTCTCCTTGTAGTCCTCCTGAGTATTGCATAAAACCGTCACTTGCAATTGAGCAAGCTTGACGCTTGACACTCATCTCCATGAACTTGTTGCTTATCATTTCTAGGCCTCTCCATTTCCTCTTGCTGAATTCTCAATGCTTCCATCGCCTCCTTCATTGCTTTTGTTTGCTCAAGGACCTATTTTAGCATGTCTTCTATTTCGAGCTTGGCATTCCAAGTCCTCACTTTCATCATGCCTATATTCGGCAAAAACAACGCGAAGGATCATAGTAGGGAGCTTGGGGAGGGAATATGCATTTACGGCAAATACATCCCAATAGCCATCTTGGCCTCACATATTTTGAAAATGTATGCATTTGGGCAACCATTCCAATGGCCATTTTAACCACCACATATATTACAAGTATTGCAGTGTTTCCATAAGTGAGTTCCTCTGCAGTGGACAAGACTCCTCAAAATAAGAGTATCCACCACTTAACCCATTTATATTCCATGATTTCATGTTATAAAGGGTATCGAGATTAAAAACTAAAAAATAAAAATAAATCTAAAACTAATAAAGAATTTTTTTCCAACACTTAAGGAAATTTGAAAATCACACAAAAATAGGTAAAATCACTAAACTTTGCCGAGTCCCGGCAACGCGCCAAAAGCAGTGTAACATGAAGTGTACGACTCGTACAAGTAATATAGTGGCCCTTTTTAAGAGCCGTATGTAAGACCTGAGGCTGGACCAATTCAACTAACTATCAAGTTCAAGTGTGATATTAAATACCACAAATGTTGATTATATAAGTTTTGGTCGAGTTAGTGAGTCTAAATTTGGTCAACGAAATGCTCTGAATTAATTCGAGGAGCAACATAAAGTTAAAGCCGGATAATGATGCGATACTACGTTTTGAAATGGTTTAAGTAAGAAACTATCAATTGTCGTCTCACATAATTAGAATTGCATGTTCATGGTCTTCGAACCTCTAAACACGACAAACTAACCTCACTACTACATTGTGAGCGAGGATGCTAATTCTAGTTCGTGGTCAATTAATTACGTGGATGTGGTTTATGGGGTTTATGCCGTTGATGTAGGTCCTTTCCTACCTCCAACCATTTAACCAAACTTAGCTGACAACTACTTCTTCGAGTGGTGGAATGACAAATCTAAACGGTGTCTTTCACTCTTCCCATTTTATCAACCAAGCAAGGTAGTAGAGTATATTTCTATTCTAACCACAAATCTTATCAAAGATAAGAACTTGCTTCCTACATTCTCATGTTCTTCCCTAGATTTTCTTTCTCAAGCATTTGCCTAAGTTTAACGTGTGTGTTTCCATGGTGATAAATCATAAAAACACCCATAATTAATAATGCAAGACAAAACAACAATCAATGACTCAATTCCAAAACAAATTCGTAAAAACACAATCATAATGCATGGCTTCAACCTAGAGGAAGGGTTCCTAGCCACTCATGTTCATAAAATTACAAGAAACATTGTTAAAGTAACATACTTACAAGAATTGGTAGAGGAGAAGATGAAATTGATGAACCCTAGGTGAGTTCTCCCACTTCTCCCTTCTCTCCGTTACGGTTGTTTTCAGAATAAAATCGTGAATAAGGATTTTAGGAGATAAGGGACCTATTTATAGTAAATGAGAATTGTACAAAATTATGACTGTCGTGGAATGGCTCAGGTGTCACGGAGTGTATCGCGAGCAACGCACCAGTGACACGGAGAAACGCCGAATACCTTTGGAAACTCACAAAACCGTCGCCAGGCAGCCCCTTGCCGCGTTGGCAACGTGTCACGCTGCTTGTGCAGCGCGCTAGGTGAGTGTTACGGCCTTGGTCGCGCAGCCTGCCTGCACCGTGGCACGTTGCCAACGCGCACGTGGGCTGTTTCGCGCATCCTCCTTGCCGATGTTCGCGTTTTAATTCGATTCTATGCCTCCCCTTCACCAACTCATGGATTAGTCCCTCCAAGTTCATTTAAACCTACAAAAACACAGACTAATCATGTTGGTTAGTGTATCTATTCACATTTTACAAAATTACATGAGAATGCATATAGTTAAGTCGATAATAAAGACAAAGTAAAGTTATAAAGCATCACTCGGGCATGTTATTTTGCCCGAGATCAAACAACAACTAAAACTCAAACCAATTACGAATTTATGCATTTACAATAATCTTATGTAGCCTCGACCCTAGAGGAAGGGTTTTAGCTACTCATGTTCGTACAAATACTAAAAAAACATGTTTTGCGTTTAAATTGCCCTGGCCATTGAAGAGAATGAAAAATAAAGAACCCTAGGTAGAGTTCTTCGTTCTCCCTTCACTCCTTCGGTTTCCTAAGAATATTTATTGTCATTTGATTTTAGAATAGGTTTTAAGTTATACTATGTGGAATTTTGCAATACTTGGCCGTGCATGAAGCTGCTTCCCCGTGGCACGCTTCCCATCGCCCCAATTTACCTCCATTCCATGGAGCAAATGCGGATGCTAACTAGAATTATCGCGAGTGGCATGTCCTTGGCGCGAGCGTGCGGGACACCGGTGTGGCATGTTGGGCTGTGCGGCAAAGTGTTTCATGCCATCTTGTGCAATTATCATCCCAACTCAATCCAAAGCTCCTCCTTGCTCGTGCATCTTCATATTTAGCCCATCTTTAATATTTTTCCTACAAAACAAGAGCTAATAACATTGGTTAGTTTATGCACGTAATTAATAGAAATCACATGAGAATATAATTAATTTAATTGAAAAACATGACTTAATTAAGTTATTATATAGAACTTGGGCACATAATTATGCCAAGATCATTACCCCACACTTAAAGCCTTGTTCATCCACGAACAACTCTTTTACATCTCATGCACATGAAGACTCAAACGTAGCCTAATTGAAGCAAGGCAATTCAAGCTAAAGGCTACAACGATTTGTTTTAGATATCAAGTTAAAAAATAGAGCATGCAGATTTAACCCTTAAAATCGAATATTACTATGTAATGACTTCCTAACCTCAATAATGGACTCTCAATCTCAACAAACTCATGCAAATTAATCGATCAAGACATCCGACATGAATTTTATCCTTCATTTAACATGTGCCCTCACAATAAGAGAGTTACCCATTTCTCACTTACAATTCTTCAAATTTAGAACATTTATGGGACTATGCAAAAAGATATAAGCTCACTCTCACAAAGAATTCGGATGCCATATGTATTGACCCATAAACTTGCCTTCCCCAGTGTTTACTCCGCTAATTTAAGAATGTTCAAAAGAAAGATCAAGTAGGACTTAATGGGTTGTAATGTAAGCTAAGGGCGGGCGGAGTACTATTATGGGTGCAGTAGTAGTGACTATCTTCCTAAGCGCTTTAAATATACCACACTTTCATTAAGAATTTCCATCCTCCTACTTCAACTTTATATTTTCTACTCCCACATTCCTCTTTTGTTTCCCCATCTCATTAGAGGCACACTTAGGTTGTTAATGCAATTACTTGAGCAATTTTCTTTGATTTTCTTTTTCGCTCTTTCCTTCTTTTACTCCCTACTAACTCTGATTCATTTTTTTAAACAAGTGCACCTCTAGTCTTCTGTTAAACTCCCCCAACTACTATTTTCCTTCTTATTTCACTTCTCACTCCTCAACTTCTTTGGAATTTCACATAAGCACTTAGGAGTTTTGGATCAATTAAAAAGGCAAATAAAATAAAGGATTAAGCTCATTTAGTGGCTAGCAAAGAATAGGCGTAAGGCTCAATGGGGCTAACTAGGATCAAGCATTCCAAGGTAGGTAACGCGAGGATAAAAATTAGGCTCTTTTAGAGAAATGTCTAAATCATCTACTACAATTAATATCCCTCATTTCATTTTGTATATACACGGGGAAAGTTTAGACACTACATAATAGCAAGGAATATTCAAAATCCTTACAACTCACAACACATGCTCAATTCGAATAAGTGTGAGACTCTTAACTCGGCTAATCACAAGAATGAAAAATTCAACTTTAAACACATTGAGTCACATCCAGAGCTTAGGTATCAAACAGAGTTATATAACTACCCATAAGCTTCAAAATTTACACAACTTGCATCTCACTATCATACACCAGCACATAACAAGAACATCAATTCATCAATCAACTACGGGTTCCAAAAATAAAAACCTATTGACTAATTTTCCCTCAAGACTGATGCGTCATCCATCATCGTCGGGAATAGTACTAACTTATGACTAAAACAACTATGTACGAACCAAATAAAACATTTATTCATCAGTTCAGTGCCCCTCGTGGGAAGAACCGAAAGAAAAACCAACGGGTGGGTGAATCTTGCTTAACTCAGCTTTTTCATCCAACAATACCTTACAAAGCATTAATTCCACTAATACTTCAGCCTCAATTTTCAAATTACCTCTTCTTTTAAATATTATGCCTTCAAGCATAATTAAAATTTAACAGGTAAATGCCTGAGCTCAAACTGCTATGCCTTCATTTTGAACAAGTAGGAGTTGTCAACCTTCATTTTTTCTCTTTCATGCTTATTTTTTTTAAGCATAGACGCCTATCAATGGCAATTCACCACCAAAAACAACAAGATGAAAATAAAAAAATTAACACAAACAAAAAATAAAATTGTACTTTGTGGTACCCTTGGGTTGCCTCCCAAGCGTGCCTAATTTTACATCCGGCCACGACATAAATTGTCCTTTAAGGACATCCCTCAAACCAGTGTTCCTTTAGAACCATCTTCTTCTCTTTTTATTTTTGAGGAACAACCTCCACTCTATCCTCTCTTGTTCCAACTCCTTCTCTAATTGAAGCCCTCCATCAGTTCGAGTGAAAAGTCATGCATCTCATGGTGGCGTGGACCTATGGAATCTACCACCGCACACTTAGCCTCGACAACACACCCTGACCTTACAGGGTCTCTGTAGTGTGTGTGTGGGTTGATCTCTTGGTAGACCCGGAAGAGTTCTTCTTTCTCATTGACCCTCATTTTCGGTCCTGCTCTTACATTAATAATTACTCCTCTAGTACCCAGAATGGTCGTCCCAAGATCGAGGTACCTTTTCATCAACTTTAAAATCAAGTATGATGAAATAAGCGGGTATAATGAACTTACAAACTTTGATGAAGGTCCTCGATGATTCCATTTGGTGCCACTTAGACTTATCGCAAGCTACTGACATCATTCGTGTTGGCCTCGGTGACCCAACCCCAAAGTGTTAAACAAAGATAGGGGCATTAAATTTATTGGTGCCCCTAAATCACATAGAGCTCTTTTTACTTCAGCTTTACCAATTTGTATGGGAGGGTAAAACTCCTTAGGTCTTTGAGCTTTTTCATTATCTTGCTCATTACCCTTTGTGGCTGCACTCCTCAATCGGTACCCTTTATCCGAACATCCACCAATATGACTTTGTTGTGACATCTTTCAGTACTTAGCATACTTGGGCATTCCTGCAAAACATAAAAGCAAGAGAAAATTTATGTGATTCTTTGAAAATATCAAAAGAAATTTTAAAGCACTCCTCCTCTTTGCTCTTTTTTAAGTCTTTAAGGAAATGGTGGTGGTGGTCTCTTGTCTTGTTGTAATGATGATTGTGCATTTTGTTGCACAACACTCTAATTATCACCCATATCGATCGGTGGTCCCTTTCTAGCCTTGAGTTTCGGATGCACCTCATTTCTCTTCTCTTTCGGTGGTGCATCGGCCAGCGCTTTCCCTCCTCGAGATTGATGGTGTTGACCTATCGAGGGATTGTATATGTCACTAGGTAACCCTCCACGAGGTATGGTGTGCTGAGTAGCTTCTATTTGACCAATCTACTTCTCTATATTGTGGGTGGACAGTGCTAATTTTAAAATGCGATGCCATCCTCGCCTAAGTTTCTGCGCTGGTAGATTACGTATTGTCCATGATATTCTACAGCATCTCCTCAATGTTGGTGCTCAGCTGGCCACCATTCTTCTTGTTATGCTTCTTATACTGCTGCTAAAAGGGTTGTTGGTAGCTTCCAACTTTGATTCCCCCCTCAAGAAAAATTGGAGTGGCTCGCAGCTTTTTGTTGTAATTGTTCCCAAAATTTTTATTGTTTCTCTGAACATTCCCAACAAAATTGGCCACAATGAGGATTAGCCCTACAAGATTACGCATTATACTTATTATTATCGTAGATTTCACACTAACTAGGAGCTTGCTGAACTGCATTCCTGTCCACCTTTATTGGTTCATACTCTCGGTTTATTGAGCGAATCATCATCGATGTTGAAATGATGCTAGCCGTGCCGCCAAGGCATTGACACTATACACCTCTTCTACTCCAGTTCTTTGTTGTTCTCTTTCCGGACCCTCTCGATGAATCGTTGTGCCACTATCGTTTCCCTGAATAATCCTGTTCAAAAAGTATACATCTCATCATAGTCTTCTTCAATGCTTTCCCACCCCGTCTGAGATTCTAGTAAAATTTTGGTGTGTTGGTCTTGACTCTCCACGAGTATGGGCTAGCACTTCATTGGACTCTTTGGTGATGGAAGCGATCGCTCAATAATGACTTGAATCTCTCCAAGCCAAATACAAGTTTTCCTCCGACCCTCTGCTTGAAGCTTAATGTTTCACTCCACGAGTTTAAAGTCATTCTTGAAGGAAAGAAATGGCGATGAGGAACTTCTTCGCTAAGTTTTCAAGTAATGGAATTCGGTGGCCCAGCCTTCAACCACCTCTTTTCCTCTCCTAATGAAAATGGAAAGAGTGTGAGTCGTACATAATCGATTGACACTCCAATAGGGATGAAAGTGTCACTAATCGCTAAAGTTAATAAGTGCTGTCGTGGGTCCTCATGAGTCATCCAAGTATTGGACACTATAATGTAACAAGCGCACCGTATTTTGTTTCAATTCAAGTTCCCTCACAGGCTCAGGTTGCGGATACTATAGGTCACATTTGTCGCTAGGGATTGCCACTTAGTGATTGGTGGGGCTGCGTTTGTTAGGTAAAAACTGCAACACGACTGTATTGGTGGATGTTGTTGCAATTGCTCTTTTAATCTTTTCAACTTTCTTTCTAGAGCTTCCCTCCGAAGCAAATGTAATTTTCATTCACGTTCCAACAAAGGTTCAACGGCTCTGACCGTTAGGACAACCTGTCACCTACAATAGTGCAAACTAAGACCAAGTTTTCAACACTTAAGGAATAAAAGTCACATAAAAATAGAAAAATTCACTAAACCCCATGAGTCTCAGCACGCGGTGCCAAAGCTTGTTGTGCCTAAACAGACGCGCAAGCGTACGTAGTCGTACAAATAATACAATGACCTTTTGAATAGAATTTTGAACCCACGGGGTGAACCAATTCAGCGAATTATCAAGTTCAAATGTTAAAATTAATCTTCACAAGTGTTGATTATAGAAATTTCAGGAAATTCTAATTAAGTCTAGGGGTGATCACAAAATACTCGAGAAATGATACAAGAAGCAACTAGAGTTAAGGCGTAATAATCATGCAATGCTACAATTCATAATGGTTCGAGTATGAAAACTTTAGTTGTTGTCTCACATAATTTCAATTCTATGTTCATGGTTTCTTGAGCCTCTAAACACGACAAACTAGTCTCGCACCTACATCGTGTGAGGATGTTATGTCCTAATTCGTGGCAGAACAATTTAAATGCATGGATGTGGTTTATGGAGTTTGTGCCAATGATTATGGACTTTCGTACCTCTAATCATTTAATGGACTTAGCTTCACAACTACTTTACGAGTGGTAAAGTGACAATTCTAAGTCGGTGTCCTAACTCATCCCATTTTTAGTAACAAAGCAAGGCAAATTAAGAATAATTTATATCCTAATTGCGAATCTTATCACCAAAGTAAAAACTTTCTCCCTACATTCTCATGTTCTAGCCTAAGGTTACTCTCTTCCAAGCTTTTACCCAAGCTTAGCACATGTGTTTTCATGGTGATCAAGCATAAAAAATAAATAACTTAAAGAATGTAGAGAAAACAACAACTAAAACTCAAAACAATTACGAATTCATGCATTTACAATCATCTTATGTAGCCTCAACCCTAGAGGAAGGGTTTTGCTTCTCATGTTAAATACAAATGCTAAAGCATGTTTAAAGTAGAGTACTTACAAGAATAATAGAAGATAAGGAAAAATAAAGAACCCTAGGTAGAGTTCTTCCCGTTCTCCTTCGGCTCCTTTATAGTTTCCCAAGAATGTTTTGTGACATTTTGATTTTAGGAGCTAAGGTTTTAATTTATACTAAGTTAAATTTTGCAAAATTTTGTCGTGCATGGCTAGCTGCCGTGGAACGCTGCCCATCGCCCAATTTACCTTCGTTCCACGAACAAACACGAATGCTCACTGGAATTATTAGTAGTGGCATGTCGCCCAGCGCAGTGTGTGCGACACCCGGCTGGCGGGCTACTCTCGCATAGCTTGTCTTTGCGTGTACCTTGTTGTGTCTTGTGAGGCTGTTTTTCATGCTATCTTGTGTAATTATCATCCCAACTCAATCCAAATCTCCTCCTTGCTCGTGCATCTTCATATTTAGCCCATATTTAATATTTTCACAAAACAAAGAGCTAATCCCATTGGTTAGTTTATACTGCGTAATTAATAGAAATTACATGAGAATATAATTAATTTAATTGACAAACATGACTTAATTAAGTTATTTAATATTGTTGGGCACATAATTTATGCCCAATATCATTGACCAACTCGACCTGGAACATTTTAAAAAGCAAGAACCGGTCAAAGTCCATTTTTTACCTTTCCAATATTCTCTCTATCCAACTTTTCACCTAACCACACCCTTTTCACCTTCCTCCATTAAAATCCACCATTAACATCCACCTTTCAACTTCCCAATCATTCCCCTCTTCAACCTATATAAACCCCCATATTCATTCTCTTATTCTCACTTCTACTCACTCAATATCTCTCTTTGCAACAAAAAAAATCCTCTTTCCAACACCATTGATGGGCAAGCTTCAATCTTAAATTTTTACACTTTGGTTCAAATTCTCAAATTGGTATGTGTTCATGAGCTCTTCCATAGCTTTAATCTTGTTGATTGATTGAGATTGTGAATCATGTTGCATCTGATATTTTCGATACTCTTGTTCCCATTACCCACTTTATTGTGCTTTTTATTAACTAAATATTTCTTATTTTGTGGGTATATTTGGGGTGGTGATAAAATACTTAATATTGATGTTGGTATCTTCTAGGGTAAAATGCTTCAGTTATGGTGTGTGATATAGTAGTTGTGGGAGAAATTGTGAAGTATCCCTATATGCTTAAATTCATGGTTGTCCAATGATAGATAGAGTAGCGTCTTATCTTAAGGGTAAATCGTCATTCTTGTTTTTGTTTTGTTGCTTAAGTGAATTAAATTGTAATGTGAAATAAGTGAATGAGTCATGAATATGATAAAATTCTATTTAACTAAGTTTATAGGTGAATTCTGAAGACGCTCACTTAGGTTGACGATCGATCAAGCCAGGTGAAACACCGGTTGAAGAGAAGGTCAAGGTACAAGGCTTTAGGACACTACCTAGACCCTCTTTTCACCAGTGTTTCTCGGCTCAAGATGAGAAATCTTGGTGTGGCACCGAATGAGTGTTGTGTACCCATTCTTATGTATAGCACCGATGACTCATTAGTGTCTGCGAGTCTCCACCTACATTTCGTCAGCGCTCCTGATGCAGTGATGTAATTTTGTCCCTTCAAATTGTTTACATCCAATCTTTATAATTTCTTTCTTGAGTTTAGAATAGATGTTAATTTTTCTTTTTCTTTACAAGAAAATGAAAAATATAAAAAAGAAGTATTATTTGTGTGGCACTAACATAGCTTTACAGATCGCGGCTTTATCCAAACAATCCAGCAGAAAAAGCCCCGACTATATCAAAAGAAAGGACAAAGGGAAAGTTAAGGCAACCTGTTATAGCATGAAAGCTATCATATTTTGCGTGCCCGACAAGAAGGGCCACTACGCTATTTGTGAAGGGCGCTCTATCAATGTCGAAGAGGTCTGGTGTGAGGCTGAGGTGACTTCCCCAACATCATTACCTAGTTCGACCCTTTGCCAATGGAATGTTTTTGCTCAACGTACTGATATTATACCAACTTGGTGCACGAGTTATGTGCTCCATACCGAGGAGCCTGACAGGAAGAGCCATGAAGAATAGAGGGGAAAGTTCGTGAATTCCCATTTCCTACCTTCCAGTCCGGATCAAGGGTGTGGAGTTCAATATCACCCCGGCTACCATCGATGCTTTATTTTAGGCTAATGAGATCGACCCAGAATCGAGTATCTTGAGTAACAATATGGAAAATCAGTTCAACCAGATAGCTCCAATTGTGCCAATGGCCAGCCATTCTAGGCATCTATGGGAGGTGAGATCTCAGGAAATATTTAAGTTTGAAGCAAGTTGTGGATTGATTTTGTTTGCGGTCGCATCATGCCCTTAAAAAATGATCAATAGGTCAATTTGGAGGCGGTTATTCCTCATTGCTTGTATTGTGACTGCAGTACCTATAAAATTTAATGGAAATAATGGCAACGAAAATATAGAAAAAAAAAAGAAAGAGCAGATGAGGCGCAATACTATATCTGTGGTCATATCCCGACTTTTGCCTTAGAAAAGGAGTGCCACTATTCCCGAAAGAATCCCCTGGCTTCGTTACCAATGTGCTTACTGTTGATAGGAAGAGAGGAATGGGGAGACCCCCGAGGCAAGCGAAAGAGGATGCAAGCCTTTGAGGTCCCCGAGGAGTCCATTACCCATGAAAGGACACCCCATCGCCCCGATCTCAATATGCCACATCCACGAGGCCTCAGGCCATTCTTGAGAAGAACATTAGAGAGGATCCTCACCCCTCCACATCATCTCTGGCGTCCCCACAAGCTTGCGAGAGATGACACATTCCCATGAGAGACAACTCCAATAATAGGCTAAAAGTGTCCTGCTTTTATTGCCAAGGCTTTGTGAAAGGAGATGAAGTCTGTGTATGATAGTTTGAGCAAGTTGTGCTCTCAGTGGATATTGTGGAGGGTTGTCATATCTCTCGAGTGCAGTAGAGGTGAGAGTTCAAGCATTAACGGAGGTTCCTAACATGAGTGCGCTTGATGAAACAATGGCTTCCCCGTCCACATCTTGAGGCCCTATAGACGGCTTGTTCGAGGATTAGGTGATGATGAAGAGGATTTGGGAGATGATGGTCATGATGGATGTTGCGGCCAAGGATGATGATGATGAATGACCACATCGGGAGTTCTTCCCTCCTTTTTCACCACGCCATTGGAGACATTGTATTGTTTTAGTTAGGGGTGGGATAGTGTATCTCTTGTAGTTATTATTATTGTTATTGAATTTTGTCCCTTTTCAGGCTTGGTTTTTCTTTTTGTTGCCCTTATCGGGAAAAATTTAAAATGTTATAGGGTTGGTAATTTTTGAATTATTGTTTAGTTGTTGCCCTTCTTAGCAGATTTTAAGTTTGTTTGTGATGTGGTTGGTTGTTGAGACTTTATAGGGCTCGTGAAGAAAGAAAAAAATGAATGAATGAAAAATTGTTCTTAAATTATTAGTACCAATGATGGGTCATTTAAAATTACAAAATGTTGTAGACCCAGAATTTCCAATTATTGCGTTTTATTTATAGTAGTTAGTGAATAAACTCCTATGGATTTTTATACTGCAGTTCATTCCTAAGGAGTGATTTTCTTTTCTTATATTTTGTTTTTTTAAAGCTGGTGGCATTTCCTAATGGTAGATTAGGCGATTTTCTCAAGGGTAAATATCGGGTTTATGTTACGTAAGTCAATAATTGCAATGGTTAAGAGAGGTACCAGAAAAACTTTCTTAGATGGAATGACTGTTAAAAAATGAATTTATAAAAGAAAGGGGCATTTGAATTTGAGAAATTGAGTATACTTTTGTCATAAATTGTACATTCTTTTGTTTGGTTTCTTGATTTTCATGTGATATTGTTTTATGACTCTTGATGTGGTAATGAAAATGGTGTGCAACCCTCGGAGGTGATTCTTTGGTGGGAAGATGATAGTTTAATTCTCTTGCATGAATGATTGTCTAGAACATGCCCCAAGTGTGACTCAAGGAAAAATCTAGATGTCGTTGCACTTGGAAGATGATTTACAGACGTTCTTTTCAGATACTACTTTACCCATATGACCTCCTTGAACATGTATCCTTGTTAGTCAATATTGAGCCTTTAAGCTTTTTTCATGGAAACCACATTACAAGCCCAATACCCCTTTTATAATTCCTCTTTGGCACCCATCCTCCCTAGTGCTAATTACGAGAAAAATGCAAAATGTCTCGAAGTCCCAAGGAGTGTGGGAATAGAAGAAAAGGGAAGAATGAGGCAAAAGCCTA
Source organism: Datura stramonium (assembly GCA_018107945.1). Lineage (NCBI taxonomy): Eukaryota > Viridiplantae > Streptophyta > Magnoliopsida > Solanales > Solanaceae > Datura > Datura stramonium. The sequence continues at coordinate 123,076 of JACEIK010000296.1, read as the reverse complement.
AGTTTTGGGGTTGCAAGAAGGAAAAATGGAAAAACAATGAGAACTTCAATGAGAGGTAGCACCACATCATGAAAATAATGAATGAAGTGGCAGAATGAAAAAAGAATTGAATTGTAAAAAGGTGTTGCCTCTTGATCAAATAAGATAAAAAGTGGTTACTAAGGAGAGATAAGGACGGATCTTGTTTCAAAAGTGGAAATGATGTCAAAGAGAGATAAGGAGAGGGTTATTTAAGAGGAAAATGGGCATGTAATTGATCTTGGGCATATTTATATGCCCAGTGATACTCAAACGCATCGTTTTGTCTTAATTTTCTAACAATGTTTGTACTTTCTCATGTAAATTGTAGGAAAGTGTGAATTTATACTAACCAACATGATTAGCATTATTTGCAGGAAAAATGTACTTTTATGAAGCTAAGATGCATGTAGGGAGGAATCGGAGATGGACTCGGGAGCTGAGCAAGAAATGGCAAAGGAAAGCAGGAATAAAGAGGCTCAGCGATGGGCCGTGTCACGCTGCCATCGCGGATGCGTGCAATAAATTTAATTGGGAAAGATTTTCCGGAGAGGGTCGCGTTCGTGCCGTGGCACGTTGGACCTAATTACTTGGAACTTGACATTCCAGTGAAGGTGCGCGTTCACACCGTGTCACGTTGGGCAAGCTCCGCGTTGCATGTGGAGTGCCACGGTGGGGATAAATACTGGACTGACCAAATTCTAGAGAGCTTCGCGTTGCACCGTGTCACGGAGGCGTGCTCCGTGATGCACTCGTGACACGTTGCTTGTTATTCCGGGAAAAATTCCCACCGAGTATAAATAGAACACTTAGGTTCATTTTTAATTATTACGACTTGGTGGAGCAAGAACGTGGGTTACGGGCGGTTGAGGGGGCGAAAATCTTAAAGGTTTCTCTCCTATCTTCTTTCTCCTTTCTTTCAATTGTTTGTATGATTTGCACTCATTTAACGATGTTTAATCCACAAATGAGTGGCTAATTTCACTTCTTCTTGAGTTAGGAACAATTGTATTGGAAATGTGATTGTTGATCATTTGGTTTTTTCATCTTTTCTTCCATGGTTGTTCTATTAATTCTTGTTCTTACGGCATTAATGTTTGCCCAATGTTGATGTAAATCTAAAAGTAGTTTCATAGAGAGCACGAAATTGGAAAGTTGTGAATTAATAGGATATGATCTTTCTTGGTTCAGCGAGATTTGATTTACCTTCGGGGGATAGAAATATAGGTGAAAGTCGTATTATCAATTGTGGAATCGGTTTTGTATGGCTTGAACTTGAATTAGCTATCACAGAAATGTAGGTGGAAGGTTCATGATTCTTAAGTTGGGTTAAATACGAGTTTTAATCCATAGGCATAATTCCGACTAGCCGGAGAAAAGATTAACCAACTTGTATCGATAATTAATTTCTCTACATGTTCGTTTTAGCCTCAGCATGCTCATATTCATAGTTCAGACTCACTTGTATATTCATTTTAAAATTAGTATAAATTTAGATAACAAAATATAAAAACTTTTCTTTACATTGTTATGCATTTGTAGGAGATTCGTTAAGTGACACTTGAGTAGATTTGCCCCGTAGTCAAGTCACGTGGGATCGATACTTGGCTTAGTGAGCCACTTACTACTTGTTCGACCCGTGCACTTGCGTGTAGTCATCCAGACAGCCCGAAGAAGTTTTGGCGCCGTTGCCGGGGATTGGCAATTGGCAGAAATTTTTCTTAAAGTGTTAGTTTGCTATTTCTTTATATTAGTGTTGAAACCTCGTCTTGCTTTGTATTTTGCGAGATATTAGATTCTGTTGAACAACGCTTGAGGACAAAGAAGGCTAGTGGATCCTTCCTTAGAGCCGGAAAGACAATTCCATCGCCAATGGAAGAGCTCTAGAGAGAAAACTGCACTTGCTCAGACAAACAATCACGGAGCAACCACATAATCCACACCACTTATGCGAAGCGTGTTAATTGCAGAAATGGAAGCTAGGCCGGTTCATGATGTAGCAATCCCATGACTAGCAATGTCACATCTAGCATCCGCAAACCTGAGCCAAGAGGGAGGTTCGAGCTTAAACAGAACATGGTGCAATTGCTGCACACAAGCGGGCAGTTCACGAGTCTCCCTCACGAGGATCCTCAACAACATCTTCAAATTTTTTGGAGATAAGTGACAACATTCCCGGCCGGAGTGTCAAGCAGTTATGTCAGGCTTACATTGTTCCCATTTTCACTTTTGGGAGAAGCCGAAAGGTGGTTGGCTTGAGCCACCCAATTCTATCACCACGTGGGATGATCTTGCAAAGAAGTTCTTGATCCGGTTCTTTCCATCGGGTAAAACAACAAGACTTAGAAGTCAAATTCTAAGTTTTAAACAAAGAGAAGGAGAAATCATATCAAATACTTGGGAAGATATTCAAATCGTTTGCGGGATTGTCCTCATCACCACCAATCCAATGATGTGCTGGTGCACACTTTTATAGAGGGTTTGAACCCTACAAAATTTCTTGGACTCGGCGAGTGCAGGGGGACAAGCATTAGAAAAGACTTATGAGGGATTTGTATACTTTGTTAAATCGTATTTCGCGCGGGTAATTCGGAGTGGAATGCGGACTCTTCAAGAGGAGGAACAAGGAAACGGCTGGAGTCTTAGAAGTGGATGGTTTTTACATCTATCAGCTGCATAGATAGGCTGCGTTAGAGATCAACTCAACACCCTTGATAACATGAGCATGAATCGGTCTCAAGCAGTGAATGCGGTGCAGCGAGATTTGGTGTGGTGTGCGGGAGTAATGAACACTCGGTGAGTGTTGTGGAGCAAATCCTGACTCGGTGAACTTTGTCGGGAAATGCACAAAGGAATAATCACAACAATATAGTATGACTACAATTTTAATGAATCACCGAATTTCTCTTGGGGTAGCAACAACCATCGGGGCGAGTTCGAGTCGGGGGTGCAAAGGAATCAAGGAGGGCAGCGGAACTATCAGTCGCAGTACAGAAACAACAATGCCCCTCCTCCACCACCATCACCCGGCATTGAGGAGATATTCAAAACTATGATAGCTAGCCAAGCTCAATTGCGGGCGACTATGTTAAATTGGCGACGTCTTAAGAACAATCACTTAGCTACCAAAGTAGTAGTGCCGGTTTGGGCAATTTGCTGGAGCCCAAAACACCAGGCCTAGGAGGACTTCCTAGCGACACGGACCCCAACCCCAAGCGAGTGAGTCACGGTGACCACAAGGAGTGGTTTGCAGCTTAAAGAGGTGGAACCGAAAGACCACCTCAACGGTCGGGAACGACGAAACGGAGAGGATCAAAGTGATGAGAGGGGGAAGAAAAAGGATGCTGAACCAGAAAGACCTCCACCCCATTCCCTCAACAATTAAAGAAACCCAAGGAGGAGGCGTGTTTTAAAAGTTCATGGAGGTGCTTAACGAGTACACATTAACTTACCTCTTGTCGATGTTTTGCGGGGAGTCTTGCATCGCAAAGTACATTAGGACATCGTGGCGAACAAAAACGGGTTGACTGAGTATGCCACAATTGCTCTTACGGAGGAGTGCACCTTCCCGGATCTGAACGAATTGCCCACAAGCTCAAGGACCTAGGAGCTTTACAATCTGATATCAATTGGGCGAATATCGAGCTCGCGGATTATGTGATTTGGGAGCGAGCAGCAGTGGGAACCTCGGTATTCAAAGTTGGGGCTAGGAGTCCTAGACCAACAACGGTGATCTTGCAGCTGACGGATCGTTCCTTGGCAAGACCAGATGGTATTGTGGAGGGCGTGCTAGTGCAAGTCGGCTCCCTTATCTTCTACAGAGTAGACTTCATTGTCTTGTACTTTGAGCAGGAGCGGAAGTCCCATTTATTTTGGGACGTCCTTTCTTGCTTGGCAAGGCGCTAATAGATGTAGATGCGGGGCAGCTAACTATGCGAGCACACGAAAGGTGGAGGTGTTCAATGATGTGTACAGGCCACCAAGCTCCCGGCCGTGTGCGAGGAACTCTCGGTGATCAACGTGCTTGGAAAACTGATGTTGCTCGGGCGTTGAGTCACGAGGACAATGGAAACACGACGAGGGTAAGCAGCGAGGTGAGGCGTGTTCGTGAGAAAGGTGCGTCACCTAGGGCGGAATAGCGTAATGACGTCGAGCCGCGACGGTAAACGGGCGCTGCACGAGGGAGGCAACCCATTAATTTATTGTATTATAAATGTACAGATAGTTGAAAAGGAAAAAAAGAAAAAAAATGTAAATATAAAAAAAAAATAATAATAATAAATAAATAAAATGTTATTGTTGTGTTTTCCGTGGCAAGTTCTAACGAATTTCTTGTTGTAAGATAATTTGGGTTGATCGGAGGACAAAATGCAAAGGATCGCAAAGGAGAAAAACGAGGTAGAAAAAAAATTGAAAGCTGGCAAAGCAGTGTGCCCACGCGTCGGCTCCGTGTCACGCAGGGCCTCCGCGTTACCCTCCGTGACACGTTGAAGCGGTGCGGAATTTTTACAAATTCCGAGCGCTGCACGTAACAAGTGTCACGGAGGTGCTCGCGTTACCCTCCGTGACACGTTGAGGTATTATGCGCGTTGGGTCTCAGGGTCACCCAGGGTAACCAGCCTTGAAACCCCACACACAACGTTTCCCCTCATTTTCTCTCATTTTCATCCCCTCCGCGACAAACCTCCCAAAAATCCCTTCTCCCTCAACGTGCCCACGAGACCTAGGTACATAATTTCGTCAAGTTTTCTTCCGTTCATCGAATTCAAAGTATGTTCTTCCAACTCTATCTCAATTTTAGTCGATTTTTTGATTTTTAGCATGAGATGTGAGTAAACGTTACCTAGTTAGAAATTGAACTTAAATTCATTCAAGTTATTGATTGATATTCGTACATCATTTTGATTAATATGAACCGATAAAGCCAGCTTGATCAATTTTTGTAAAATTGTAGGTAGGGCTTGAATTTGAACATGAAAGGAAAAATCTAGTAGAATTATGAAATTATTGTTTGGGTTGTGTATGTTGGAGTGAGATGAGTTGGTTGTGCTAACTGGTAATATCTTTGAAAGACGGCCAGTTTCGGGTTATTGAAATTGTGATATGCAAGAAATGGGTGAATTGCATAGGTTGTGTAGGTAACTAGTTTTCTTTCTTTTTCCTTGCTAAGTGCTTTGTATAAAATTGTGATCGATGGTAATGTTGTGATTAGTTGTGGAAGTACAGTGTCTGAAGAACTTACACCGTCGAATTCTCTGAATACACACGGCATGTTGTTTGTGTTGTTTTTTTGTTTTTGTTTATGTAAATTAGAAATAAGTATGTTCTTACCGTAATCTTGAAATTGTGGCTAAAAAGTGAGTGTGGGGTGGTTTGTCTGCAACCTTAGTCGAAGCTGAGCCTAAGTGGACTAACATTAGGATTATGCCTTTAATTGCGAGGGGAGCGATATCAGCGAGCGAGACAAAGGAAAGGCGCATCTACATCGGGGCGCTAGGTTGAGACTAGGAGCAGCGGTCCCAGCAGCACCCGAGCGGTTCCACGTGGCCAAGCGCCAATACGGAACCCGATGGGCACGAGCTAGGAAGGAAGAAATGGTACGAAGCATAAGGAAAATAAGTACTTCCTTGAGGAGCACATTGCAAGGAGCGTTAGCACGGGAGTTCCCTCGAATTTCCACCAGTTTGACAACTGCTTGAAATTTGAGCTTCGTCTTTGAAGAGCCCAAGGAGTGCAATTTGCACTTGGTCAGAATTCTATGCAAGTGGAACCAGCGCTCCTTGATCACACCATCAAAATAAGAGGCCAAATTGTCACTCTTGAGCCTCATCACACAGATGATGCCATCTTGGGGGCGCGAGAACACGGAACGCCCATGTACTCTGGCAGTTGAATATTACTCCACCATATGCGGATATCGGGCCTTTTAGTGTGAGCAGTTCAATAACTTACTGTTTGGGCAGGCATAAGGAGAGGAGCTACCATCGAGACGTACCCTACTCACAGATGAATAGGGAAGCCGGATGCAGAGTTTGAAAATAGTGTGTTCTGCTTGATTTCGGGGTGCACATGGCCAGATGGCACAGGATCGCGTGTGCTTGGCGTATGCCACATTGAAAGAGTGGAGATCAATGTTGGGGCAGTGATCATATCCGCCATGAAGAGGAAATTCGTTGCATCAAAGGGCGCAGTGGGGTTTGGTGGTTTGTTGACCACGTTCTGAGGGCCTAGATGTTGAGGAAGAGGAGCCACCTGGATTATATCCACAGTAGATGGAGAGGTGTGCCGTGGATGTCACAAAGACTAAGGCACCTGACACCACTCACGGGCCAGTTCTTACCTAAGCCCAGGCGACATGCTCGGGATGAGAAATCGATTACATGGCCGCATGTTCGGGATGCGGATGCTCCAGCTGCGCATATGGCGGGAGGCCGGCGACGAGAGGATGAGTTGTGGCTCGACCTAGACTACCCTTTCGGCGAAAATGCCAGGGCTCTAGGTCGGGTGGGGCCAGCTTTTTTGTGGAGCCCGTGGATGACAATGTCCCCAGCGGTGGCGAGACACGTCGCGAGGATTTCGATGTTGAGTCGGAGGGGCGGGAGGTCGGACATGGGAGATGAGCGTGCTTTGGCGAAGAAGTGGAATACTTTGATTGATCGAGTTTCACCACCCACTTTTGTACTTTGTTGACTGTATGAACACGGGGCAGTGTTCGATTTTAAGTAATGGGGTGAGGTAGTTAGGTGAGTCTTTGGTTTTGTCTTGATTTGTGTGTATATTCATGTTCTATGTGTTGTGCTTGAAAAATTGTGACCCTTTGTGTTGTTTGTGAGTACGTTTCGTATTGTAATTATCATTTTGGAAAATTTTGTTGTGTTCTATTGAATGTTGTTAGCTAGTGTGTAAATATTTTTTATTGAAATCATCGATATTTTTAAATTTTCGTTAATTATTTTTATGATTGGGTTTCTCGAAACGTTTGTTTTTGGTTCTTTTACCGAGAAGAGTCCCATTGAACCGAGAAGTTGTAAATAGTGACCGTTCCCTATGATGGATGGATGGCCCGACCGTCTTAAGGGAAATGTAGTCGATAGGAGTAGCTTTTTGTCTTGCATTTTGTTTGTTCGGTTGTATCCCATGTGTGTTGCTATTGTATGGCTACGGAAATCTTGTTGCGTGTTGTACATGATATTTAGAATGCAAAAAGGTGATTCATGTGAAAGCATGCAATTTTGTACATATGTTGAATACCTAGGCCATAGAATTCGAATCGGTGTGATTGAGGCTTAATGTTTGAATTCTTGTAATTAGGCGATTGAAGAGTATGCTGAATATGTCTTGAGTTGAGCATGTGCAATGAGTGTCTAGTGAGGTCTCGATTATTCATGCTATTGTGAAGTGTCTAGAACTTTCTGTTGTGTGTACGAAACGAAATGAAGGAAGTGTAGTGTAGGAAAGGATGTAGGCGTTTCTTTGTTTTAACCTAAAGTTTTTCTTTTTCATACCCACCTCGAATGTCAAATCCTAGTTAGCCCATTGAGCCTTTAACCTATTTTTTTCTTTTGTCGAAAAGGTGTAAACCAAGCAACCCTTTCTTTTCATTATCCAGTAAATCTATTCCACAGCTCTTAAGCGCTCAAGAAAAAAAATATTTTTCCCACTATTTGTCAAGAATTGAAATGGTGAAAGAAAGAAAGAGGAAAAGCAAAGTGATGAAAGTAAGAAAAAAATCAAAGGTACACTAGCGGTTAAAGAAAATAAAGATGTATAACTAATCTTTGTTGTTTAGTCGGGTGTGCTTAAAGTAGGGGGACAAAAATAAGAAAGACTTCTTCAAGAATGGGAGGAGGAATGAAGAAATAATGCCCGAATGTGATGGGATGTATTGATAAAGATCTTAGGACGCTAGTTGCTATTATTGGTTAGCCCGAGTATATACTAGTTAAATGGCTTACATTACAACCCATTAAGTCTCGTGATCTTACATCATGCGTCCTTATATTAGTGGAGTAATACACTAGAGGCAAGCCTATAGTTCATGACACGATGCATGTGAATTCTTTTGGGAGAAAGTAAAATTGTGTATATGCCCTGCATGAAATGTTTTACAGTTCATGTGATTAAAAAGGGGGAAATTCTCTTGTGTTGTGAGGGCACATGCTTGATGAAAGAATGAATTTCGTGTCGGATATCTTGAATCGGCTAATTTGTATGAGTTTGCCAAATATCGAGTCGATTCTTGATTCTAGGAGGTCTTGATACTTTAATGTCATTGTAATGATGATACTATGCATGTTTTCTTGATGACTTGTTATGTAAATAATCGGTATAACCGTAGCTCGGATTATCAGAGCCCGGGTAAACTGTGATGGGGTGTCAATTGCATGAGGTGTAAGATTATTGTTCGAGGACGAACAAGATTTAAGTGTGGGGTAAAGTGATCTTGGGCATATTTATATGCCCAGAAGTGATACTCAAATGCATCGTTTGTCTTAATTGATATCTAACAATGTTTGTACTTTCTCATGTAAATTGTAGGAAAGTGTGAATTTATACTAACCAACATGATTAGCGTTGTTTTGCGGGGAAAAATGTACTTTATGAAGCTAAGATGCATGTAGGGAGGAATCGGAGATGGACTCGGGAGTGAGCAAGGAAATGGCGAAGGAAACGAGGTAAGAGGCTCATGATGGGCCAGGTTCCTGTACCATCGCGGATGCATTACATCCAGGAGGATTTAATTGGGAAAGATTCGAGAGAGGGTCCGCGTTCGTGCCGTGGCACGGTGGACCTAGTAGGAACTTGACATTCCCGGTGAGTGCGCGTTCGCACCGTGTGCATTGGGCAAGCTCCGCGTTGCATGTCGTGCCACGTTGAGGATAAATACACAGACTGACAAATTCCGAGAGAGCTTAGTGTTTGCACCCCGTGTCCACAGGTGTGCTCCGCGATGCACTCCGTGACACGTTGCTTGTTATTACGGGAAAAATTTCCACCGGTATAAATAGAACACTTAGGTTCATTTTTAATTATTCGACTTGGTGGAGCAAGAAGTGATTCTGAAGGCGAGTTGAGGGGACGAAAATCTTAGGGTTTCTCTCTATCTCTTTCTCCTTTCTTTCAATTGTTTTGTATGATTTACACTCATTTAACGATGTTTAATCCACAAATGAGTGGCTAATTTCACTTCTTCTGAGGTTAGGAACAATTGTATTGAAATGTGATTGTTGATCATTTTGGTTTTTCATCTTTTCTTCCATGGTTGTTCTATTAATTCTTGTTCTTCTTGCGTGTGTTTGGCCAATGTTGATGTAAATCTAAAAATCACAGTTCTTTCGAAGCACGAAATTGGAAAGTTGTGAATTAATAGGATATGATCTTTCTTTAGTTTCGGGCTTGAGAATTGATTTACCTTAAGGGATAGAAATATAGCTGAAAGTCGTATTATCAATTGTGGAATCGGTTTTGTATGGCTTGAACTTGGTGCTTCTTATCACGAAATGTAGGTGGAAGGTTCATGATTCTTAAGTTGGGTTAAATACGAGGATTTTAATCCATAAGCATAAGTTCCGACTAGCAATGGAGAAAAGATTAACCAACTTGTATCGATATTAATTTCTCTACATGTTCGTTTTAGCCTCGGCATGCTCGTATTCATAGTTCGAGACTCACTTGTATATTCATTTTAGACCCAAGTATAAATTTAAGATAATAAAATATAAAAACTTTTCTTTAACATTGTTGTCTGCATTTGTAGAGTTATAGTTAAGTGACACTTGAGTAGATTTGCCCCATAGTCCGGTCCACAGCCAGGATCGATACTTGGCTTACTTGAGCCACTTACACTTGTTCGACCACGTGCACTTGCGTGTAGTCATCCGAGACAACCGAACAGTAATAAGATTCACAAAAGGGCATTAGGGAGGTTCTAGTCACTAGAATTTAGAAGTCAGCCTACCTTTACCCCTAGCTTACATCATGACCTCCACGTCCTAATTTATTTTAAGTGTAGCAACTCTACATTAGTGGCGAGTTACACAAAGGGCAACCATATGGGTCATGTTATGTCCATGATAATTTCTTTGAGAGAGTGAGAGTGTAATTGTGTCATTCTATAATCCCTTGAGTATGAATTGCTTGATAACTAAATGGGATTATCTCTTGTTGTAGTATCACCTACTTAGGAGACATGCTTGCACGTGCCAAAGAAATTACGAGACAAGAATTGTGGTGAGCTTAAAGGTAGACTTTGAAATGACTTGAGATGCTCTATAATCTTGCTATGAACATCAATTCCTCTTATATTTAATGAAGGAATTAAATGTGAATCATACCAAATTGATTGTGGTCATCTCTTGGAGCATTTGCATAAAAGGGATGAATCTTCTTTTCCTTTGTGTTGGTGAGAGATTTTTTTGGGGTAGGTCATAGTGGTCCCTTATGCATAATCTCATATGACATGCTTATTCTTAAGTTGGATGTAAGGAATTAGGTACTTGAGTACAAGCAATGGTTCAAGTTTTGGGGTTTGATGATTTGTTACCAACTCATTAGGCACTAAACGAGCTTTTGCTTGGTTTTCAAATCATTTAAGAGGATTTATTCTCTTTCTCTTTAGTTTGCAGGTATTTAATTCAAGGAGAGAAAGCAAGGGCAGGCCATGGAATTTAAGAAGAGGACTAAAGCAGCTAGGATGGGACTAGCACTCCATAAAATGCGGAACACAAAAGCTACTAGACAAGAGTGTAATGAGCACCAGCGAAACGCGGGTTAGCTCCTGTGAATCACCATTCTTAGTGCCATTTTGACCCGGAGCTCACTTTGCCTTAGCACACACAGCATAGCAGGCGTTTCGCGGATGGGCACCGGTGGAATGTACGGTGACTCTCAAGTAACACCACACAAGGAATCTTCCAGCATGGAATTTAGTAGCATTTTGACCTATTTCTATATATTCTTTTAGAAAGTACCAAAACATTCCTTTGAGAATCGTAGAGAGTAGAAGTTAGAGAGAGATAGAACATTGCATATCTTTTACTTCTTCTTCTTCCAAGAGTAAACAACCTCCGTTGAAGACATTTGTTAGATTAAATTTAACTCATTTTGATGAATTCCATGATTTTATTTATTGATTTGATATTGTATTTCTCATCCAATGAGTAGGTAAATCTTTTACTAGGTATGTTCATGAATTAGGGTTAAATTGGATTGGGTGTTAGATTAACCTTAGAGTTACTCATTTAATATAAATCATTGTTTTTCTCAATTTATAATTAAATTACTCTCATAGTTGCAAATGTAAGGTGATGTTTACTTACTCTATTTTCTTGAAAAGAGAAATTGAGTATGATAAGAAGGCAATGATGGGTAATTCGGTGTTGATTGTATGAGATTAGGCTAGAGATAGCTAATACCCATAATCATTAGTCCATAGATTTTAAGATAGAAATAGCTCAAATCGACCCAAATCTTATTTTCTATATTGTTTGGCACCTTAGGATTTGAGAAAACCCGAGGTAAAAGACACCCTCGTGGTTATGAGAAACATCGGTGCCACCTCTTCCTGGATATTTATATTTATGAGTAATAATTAAATTGTCTAGTTAATTCCAATCCAATTGACACCCCATTCAAAAGCAAACCCATCGCTCCACCTTTTTGTTAAATTCAAGTTGATTATCTTGTTGATTGATCAATAGTTGTTTTTACATTTAATTGCAATCTTTTAAACCCCCAAATTTTTATTCTTTTGAATCTTCTTTTAAAAATACAATAATAATTCTTAGTTTGACTTGATAGACAACTTTCGTACCATCTAAGTACTATTCCTGTAGAATTCTTCCAATACTCATCGTGTATATTTATTTTGCCAATGACCATTTACATTCTCTCTTTAAGAGGAGTGAATTTGGATGTTAACAATGACTTAAAAGTATAATCAAGTGGAAAACATCATGAACATTAATAAGTGGAAAATTGAATATCATAGCGTATATCAAACGATAACATCTGGCTGAATCCTAAAGCTGAACATACTAGTCTATGTCTGAAAAGCCTCTACTATCTGATGAAATATTAGGACAAGCCCCCAGCTAACTCCAAGTCTGAAACTAAACTGAAATAACAAGTCTAAAGCGATTGGGAATCCTCCCGAATGATAAGGACTCACCAGCGAGAGGTGAGCCAGATTGATGAGAGCAAGCTATCGCGAGACTAAGGCTGGATCACCCAGACATATATCATGAGATGATATAACGTAGAGTATGTAGTCAATACTTAGAATGTACTGAGTATGTAAGGTAAGCAAAACATGCTTAGTAAAACATTAGTTGAAATCATGTATATAAATCAAGAGAGAATCATGATGAGGCTTGGATGCCAAGCCATGTATCTAAGATATACAAAATCATGAGCTGGTTATCATGAATGAACATAATGACCCAAGATTTAAACATAGAAATCATATGACTTGTCATATCTAAAATCGTCGATAAAAGCTCACAAACTAATTATTGATTCAAATCTCTTGTAAACATAATATCATGAGTCATAAACATAAGTACCTAAAAATAATGAGGAACAATAAGAAACTTGCCATAACTGACGCCACCATTAACCTTGAGTGCATGATGATCACGTCTTTTATGGAGGAGAGTCATCTAAGCCTTGCCAGGATAAAGGAAGAGTAGGTGTGATAACGCGTTGTGCACTTAGGTGGGGAAGCACTCTCTTGAGGAGTCCCAAATATATATACCTACATTGGCGCGAGTTTATGAGACCGGGAACCTCGAAACTCCAAGCCTACTCGGTGCTAGAACCTCACTCCTAGAACATGCATAGTGCTCATATAATCATATTTCTCCAAAACATAGCAGATAAGCTACATTGGTAGTCTTGACTCCATATCATATCATAATTTGCATTGGGAGTCTTGACTCCAAATCATATAAACTGATCTTGTAACCTTTGCTAAAATCATTATAAGCATACTTAACTCGTATGGGCTGGCCCAAATCATAAAATCATGTATACATGAAATATACTTCATAATTTAAAATCATGGAATCAAAATTTGAGAATTCATAAACATTCATGAATACCAGATAACTGATCATGCTTGAAATCATGGATCATAAGCTTGAATTTTCCACAAACTTGCATAATAGGACATAATGTCTAATAATGTCACGACCCGCCTTAGGAGAGCATGGCGCACACAATTGCCTAAGACCTAGGCAATTTGGACTCTTGAGCCTAAGCACTTCTGGTGCCCAGGCTGGCTCTAACCACAGATTCATGGAACTAACGGGCTATAGCTGGCATGGCATCACGGCCTCCGCCCGACTAGGTCTATGGCCTCTGTAAGAAATCAACGGTTGACGAACCACGGGAGTATAAAAGGAACCTATGCGGGCGACAAGGCTACCATCTTTGACTAGTTTCACTGAAAAGCTGAACTAAATGCTATTCACTACGTGGCCAAGCAAGGTCACCAACTATCAACATACAACACCCACATGGGAATCATAACAAACTAAAACACTCCCACCACAAACTCCACCGGCCCGGTCGACTAACAACGGGAATATACAATGCAAGCCTCTAAATTATAATAAGATGGTCGGGACAGGGCCCCGTCCTACCCGTACTATACAACAAAAAGAGAAATAAACCTACAACTGTCAAGCTCCGAGATGAGGAGCGTGAATACGTGTGCTGGCACAGAATTATGAGGATCGGCTCCTCGTACGCGAGTACACCTGTAGGCATGTAATGCGGCGCCAAACGGGCGTCGGTACCACGGGTGCCGATATGCAAAGAAATAAATAGAACATAGCTGAAGATGTGGTAATACGTGAATTCTTGAAGTAGGAGATGGCTAAGACTTCACGGGATAGAAGAATTTGAAATGGCTTAAGCTGTCTTTTGAAGAGAAAATGAGATCATACATCGATGCGGCGTCCTACTATCTATAAATTTAATAAATAACACATATAGCAAACAAGAACCTAAACCGGCCCCATAAGCAAGTAGGTACCAATCAACATGCAATCTATATACCCCTACACGGGTCTCCATCCACCTAGTAACTATTCACACCCACTCACCTAGTAACTATGAGCATCCGCCCCTTGGGCTCTCTGGAGCCTGACTATAGATGTATCTGTGTTTGGAGAACTCACATGGCGCCAGTCCCGAGATTTGTATATGTCATGTCATGCCCCAAGCGCAAGCGCTCAGCGAAGTGTCTATAATGCGATCAACTGCTATGGGGAATGCGCCTCCCATTTCGTCCTCTCGCGGGACGGCATGCTACTCCTCTGGGTGACGTATCCTCACCCTGCGGCGGGCGAGTCGACACAACTATTAACACAGGGGCGGCAAAGAAGCTCTAGGGTGCCCAACGTAGAACATTCAGGTCTCTACAAACAACAATAACATATAACATATATATATTAAATTTGATAATCTTGTCCATTTTCTAATATTCTATTATGAATCTCTTCTTGAATTATCTTGAATCGATCTTGAAATATCACGATCTGGAATAATATCTATTTATCGATACTAATTTACTGACTTTTTATTCTGACTATGACATAATAATTATTCAAGCATTCTTTGAATTCACAGGGCATAATACTCGGCTTTGAAACATTCTTTACAATTTATTCTATTTTACTATACTAGAATTACTATCTTGAAGAAAATGCCCTTACATATCTCGGTGCCGACTTCATGACTAAGCTGGTGCTAACTCAGCAATATCCGGCTATTTCTTCCAAGCTGCATTTCATATTCATAGCAAATAAAACTAAAGTAATCAATATGTTGGAAGAAAACACTACTTTGAATATATATACTACCCAAACTTTAACTTATCAGAAAACTTGACAACTCATTATTTCGAAAGCAAAAGGGAGAAATACTCACTTTAGGGCTAGGGTATATTGACACTACTGGAGCAATTCCACTTACCTTGGCTCGGTAGGAAGATGACTCACCCGGCCGAATTTCACAAAACTAACTCAGTAGGAATGCTCCTGAATCTTTATGCCCGGCTACCCGAAGTTAATTTGAGTTAATTTGGTTTGGTATTTAATCGGACGAATATTGTATGGAATCTCGTCTTCCTATGTTTTGGTCACTTACTAGAAATTAAAAAAGATGGAAATGATTTAAAACAAAGTGGGAAACTTTATATACTTCAGGGCCTTTAAGTCGCATTTGTGAATCACATTTATAAATAACATTATCCTTGCGACACTCTAACTTGGCGCTTGTCCGGTCTCTCCCCGAGCCCTTTTTCTAGCACGTATGGCATTCTAAAACTCTTAACCAACATGTGAATAGGCCATCTAAATGTCAATAATTTATGGGGTGTAACATCCGCCCCCCTTAAGAACATTCTACCTCGAATATAAACTCTAACTCCGCAGGAATCTCCAACACTCGACTTATTCTCTGAAAATTTTAGGAGTTTCCCTATCAATATAGACTACCTCAAAAATCTTGAAACGTAGAAAAGTCCAATACAATTATTCCACACAATACTATAGTATTCATTACGCAATAAATTAGAGTCAACTATTTCATTTATACACACATAAATATAAGGAAACTCATAAAAAACAATACTAACGTACCTCACGGGCGATTAGAGTACGAAATAGCGAGGATATCGACTTTCATATCTTCATATGCTTCCCAAGTCATTTCCTCTCGGTTCTGTTATGCCATAATGTCTTAGCCAGGAAGCAACATCTTTAGTTCTTAATGTAGCAGTGCCGGTCTAGTATGGCTCTTGGAACCTCTTCATAAGCCAACTCCTCCGTAACCTGGACATCTGACCAGGACAACTCACCAGAGGGTCTCCTATATACTTCCTCGGCATGGACACGTGGAAAACTAGATGAACAGGCTCACAACTCTGGAGGTAAGTTCCTTCGTATGCCACTTGGCCTATTCATTGGCGAATCTAATAGGCCCAACAAATCTCGGTTGAGCTTGCCTTTCTTGCCGAAACTCATACACTTTCAATGGAGAAACTTTCAAGAATACTTGATCATTCACATTAAATTCAAGGTTTCTACTTGCGCACATCGACATATGATTTCTGGCGCTCTTAGCCGGTTAGTAGGCGTTCTGCGATAAGCTTTACTTTTTCTTCCTAGCGATGAATAATATTATTGTCGGCGCGGCTCTCTACTTTAAACCGGCCAAGCGGAATCTGCACATTCGCCCATACAATGCCTCATAAGGCGCCATCTAGATAGTTGAATAGTAAGCTGTTATTATAAGCAAACTAAATAAGTGGTAAATGCTCATCTATACCTCCAAAGTCCAACACACTCGCAACATATCCTCGAGCATCTTGAATAGTGCGTTACTTTGCCATACATGCAAAGATGAAAAGCTATGCTCAGATTAATCTATGTTCCCGAGGCCTCTAAAATGATTGAAAAAATTTGGCTGTAAATTGTGCCCCTACGCCAGGAGATAGCTGGACCTTTGGAACACCGTGCAGTCTGACTATTTCTACGATATACAGCTGGCATAATCTTGACAAAAGAAAGTATCCCTTGCGGCAGAAAATGGGTTGATTTGTCAGTCGTCAACAATTACCCAAATGAGTCATTTCTATGCAGTGTATGGGGGTAATCACATACAAAATCCATATTCTTTTGCTTCCCACTTCCAAAAAGAGGCATAGCTATGTATTGAGTCAATCCGCAGGTTTACGGTGTTCAGCTTTTGTTGCTAGCGGTTAGGACACTGAGCTACAGTGCACGCTATTTCCCTCTTCATACAGCTGATGAATTTCTTTTATTGTCGTGGTACATTTTAAATCGCGCTTTGGATTGAGAGAATAGCGGCGTAATGTACCCATAATCTATTAGCGAATCCTTGCAGCATCTGGAACACAAGGCGGCCCTTACATCCCACAACACTTCATCCTAAGTTACAGAAAATCAGGCGCTTTTCATCTTGAACTCTTGTCTTTAAAGTGAACCAGTCGGGATCTTCATCTTGTCGTTCCTTTACCTCCACAACTAATGAAGACAACTGGTGTTACGGTCACAACTCTTTCGTCCTCTATTTACGCACGAACGGCTAAAGCGGCCTAGCGGGCATATTTCTCGGGCTGAATTCCACATTGCTCGGGCTGCAATGCTTCAAACTCCCCATAGACTTACGGCTAAGGGCATCTGCTACTACGTTGGCTCTTCTGGGTGTCTGAGAATATTTACATCTAATCTTTCAACAACTCCAACCAGCGCCCATTTGCCCATACAGGTCTCAACTCTCTCTGGGTTAAGATATACGCGGGCTTTTATGATCGGTGAAAATATCCACATGGACGCCATACAAGTAATGTCTCCATATCTTTAGGCGTGGATCACTGCGGCTAGTTCAGGGTCATGAGTAGGATAATTCTTTTGTTTCCTCAATTTATCACGGAAGCACCAAGCAATTACTTTATTATCTTTGCATCGGCACATATCCTAACTTGATACAGCGTCACAATAAAGCGCATAACCCTCTACCTTCTTGTGCTAACACTAGGGCGAGTCAACCTATCTTCAATTCCTGAAAACTCTACTTACATGCCTCGATCCCTTTGAAACTTTACTACTTTTTCATCAAGCTTATTAAGAAGAATACCAACTATGAGTGGAGAATCCTCAACCGTCTTACGCCCAGTACCCTGCTAATCCAAGAAAACTGCGTGCCCGGTCGGAGTAGTAGATGCAGGCCCATGTTTTTACGCTTCTATTTTCTGTGTGTCTACTTGTATACCAGCATCGACACGATATGCCCCAAGAAGGCTATCAAGTTGTTCAAATTCACATTTAGAGAACTTGGCATACATCTGACATTCCCTGAGAATTTTGAGCAAGCATCAGCAAATGATCTGAGTGATGCACTCCGGCGAGAATACACAAGAATATCGTCAATAAACACTATCTGAACAGGTCGGTATGGTCTAAGTGCAGTTCATCGGGTCCGCCAGATCTTTGCGAGGCATTCATCGGCCCCAGAGGACATGACTAGGAATTCCAAATGGCCGTATCGGAGTCACAGACGATGTGAAATGTCCCTTTCACGAACTCGAACTTTGATGTATCCGGACCGTAAGTCTATCTTGGAGAAATATCTGGTCCCTGGCGATCAAAAAAATCATCTATTTTGGGAAGCGGATACTTATTCTTCCTTGTAACCTTGTTCAATAGGTAGTCTATACACATGCGGAGGAGCCGTCCTTCTTTCTCATGAGAACCCAGCACCCCAAGGTAAGAAGTACTGACCTAATAAAGCCCTTATCTAACAGATCCTTCCCAGCTTCTCCTTTAGTTCTCTGAGTTCATCGGGGTCATACGATACGGAGGGATAGATATGGGCTGAGTTCTTGGTAGCAAATCAATTGGAAAATCTATTTCTCTTTCTAGGGAATACCAGGTAGCTAATGGGAATACGTAGGGAATTCATTAACCTTTGGAGCAGGTGGGGTCGGAGGCTCTACCCACATATCCTGGACTCTAACTATGTGGCAAATACATCCCTTAGCTATCCAACTTGCTCACGAAGGTAGGGAAATAAACCTACCTTTTTGCGTAAACATCTTTTGCCCTTCCACTCTCGTACTACACTCCCTGGAAAGTGGAATCGGTTTTGTCTTGGTCTAGCATTCTACATTGGCATAGCACGGCACTAACCAATCAATACCCATAATAACTCAGAAATCAACCATTTATAATTCTACCAGATCTGCTAATTGGACGATCAACAACCTCTTGTGTACACCTCAGTCAACCCTTTTGGCTATGATGGAGTCATAGTGATTGTAAAGATCTTGAAAAGGGTTACTGGGCCAACTCTGGTACAACACTGAACTCTCGAGCCACAAATGGAGTAACGTAGGACAAGGTAGATCTGGATAAATCAATACATAAGCAAGGTGAGAACAAATAGCCATCATACACATTACCACATTTTGAGACACCTCGAGTCTGCATCCCAGTAGTGCATAGGTGCGGCTTGGGCCGTACCTAGGCTTCAGGCCTGATGCGCCTCCAGCCCCACGCCTCTTTGGGACGGAGGGCCTACGCCCTATCAAAATTTGCTGGAGCTCACGGCCTGTCTGTCTATGTCGATTACCCTAACCCTGGCTGGGCGGAGTCTCTTATCACATGACCCTCCTGCCAGCATATATAACACCCTATGGATCCATATCTGTAAGCTCCAGTGTGGGGTCAGCCGCAAATAGGGCAAGGTAGAGGGTGTATACCTACTCTGCTCTACCCACACTCTCTTGGGGGTGAATCTACCGTTAGAGAACTTCAGCTGGACTCATTTTCCCGGCAACCAAATCTACCTCTCTGCTGCTTTGTGAAGGAGGCGGGGGTCTCGGTGGCCTATCGACAGCAAATGGCCTAGGCCCTCTCCAAAATCTCCCCTTGTATCTCATCGATCTCATCACGTATTGGCCCCATTCTGGTTATTCTCCTGCTATCTGACAGCCATTTGTCTAAGGCCCTCAATAGGCTGGGCAAGGCCTCCACCCAAGCAATATCCATATCTTCCCACAGGCGTAGTTATCATGCATGCCTTAATATATTAAGGTTCAAACCCATAATAAACCGGTGGACTCTAGGAGCATGGTTTCCACGGGTTTGGAGCATAGCGGGCCAAGGAATCGAACTATAGGCGTACTCCTGTACACTTCTCCGCCCCCTGCTCCAAGTGCAAAAACTGGTCCATGGAGCTGTCAGTTTCTCATGGAAGATAACGGTCAAGGAAAGCCTCTAAAAAGCTGGACTAGGTCGGAGGGTAACATCTCTCCCTTAGGACTTCTCCCAACTCTCGTACCATAACACAACAATATCCGTGGCAGAGAAATGCAGCTAACTCAACCGACTCACGTAGATGTCACATGCATTACTCGGAAGATTCTCTACATCGATCGAGAGTCTTGGGGTCCTCTACGATGCATTACTGTGAACTGCGGGGGACCCTAGTGCCAAAAGTTCTTGGACCCTCGAGCGCCGAGGCACACCTAATGGTCTGGCATTACGGGTGGCATTATTGTATTTGAGTAGCCAACATTTTGTGCCAACACTAACTCTTTGTGCCAATTCCTGGTTGGATGGTGTAGGTACGGGAGCGCCGGGTAATGTCATCCCAAGTGGCTCTGGTAGGGTGGGGCTAACATGAAAATTCGAGATGATGCCTCTCATCTCCCTTAGATAGGGTTGATTCTAAATGAGAATTTGAGAGCATCCTGCTAGTGCCTTCTCTGTTGCGGTATCCAATATTCTACCTATGGCAGGGGATGTGTTGGTATGCCATTTATACGTAAACAAAAAGTATTATAAGCTTTAGGAACTCAACCTATTACCATCTTGCTCTATAGCACGATTGAATATGAAGAAAAAGTAACAATCCTATCATGCCTTACTGACCTCCTTGCCTATGGTATGGTGCACAACACATCCATATAAAGACTCTACTTAGCACAACTTACGGACTCCTAGGATACAGCCTGCTACGATACCAAGTTTATCACGCCCTTAGAGAGCATGAGCGGCACACAGTGCCCTACTAAGACACAGACTGTGGACTACGAGCCTAACCACTTACGGTGCCGGGCTGGCTCTAACCCTGGATTCCCATGAAACCAAGGGGCTATATAACGGCTTCTCGTCTCGCCTCCATCAGAGCTAGGCCCATAGCCTCCTGCAAGAAAACAACGGGCGACGGAACCACGGGAGTATAAAGGAACCTATGCGGGCCCGACAGGCCACCATCACGGCTACAGTTTCCACTGAAGAGTGACTAATGCTGGCCTCTGTGACCCATAAGGTCACCAACTATCAACCTAGCAAGGCCCCACAGTCATCATAAACAAACTAAAACATACACACGGCCTCACACGGCTAGTGGAAGGCCCAACCACGAGTAATATACAATCCAAGCCTCTAAGAATAAATGCTTGGAAATGGTGGGGACGGGGCTGACCTACCCGTACGCTGCATAGAGATATAACATATATTGCTCAAGCTCCGGATGACAAGAGCTTATGACTCGTATTGCTGGCTGGAATTACGAGGATCGGCTCCCTCGTCTATAGTACACAACAGGCAAGTAATGCGGCGCCCCTAAACGGCGTCAATACCACGGGTACCGAGTATGCAAAGCAATAACTAGAATATAGCGAAGATAAACAATAATACGATAGTTACTGAAGTATGGGAATGGCTCGCTTCACAGGATAGCGGAATCTTAAATGGCTTAAGCGCATGCTTGGAGAGAAGGTGAGAATCATACACATTAGTGCGGAGCTCACTGCTATCTATCAATTTAATAAATAACACATATAGCATACAAGAACCTATACCGGCCCCCATAAGCGGGAAGAGTACCAATCAACATGCAATCTATATACCCTACGGGTAGCCATCCACCTAGTAACTATTCCACCACTCACCTGGTAACTACGAGCATCCCATTGGCCCACAGGTATGAAACTTCTGGGCTCTCTAGGCCCCTGACTATAAGCTGTGTCCCGAGTTCGGAGGACTCACATGGCGCCGATGCGAGATCATGTATCTATAATGCGTAATTTGTACCCCGGGCACAAGCGCTCGTGGGGGTGTGCTATAATGTTGATAAGCTTTGCTATAGAATCTTTGCCTCCGTCTTCGTCCTCTACCGGCGGACGGCATTCACTCCTTGGAAGTGACGTATCCTCACCCTGCGGCGGGCGAGTCGTCTTAGCTAGTAACCTGGGGCGGCAAGGAAGCTCTAAGGGTGCCCAACATAGAACAATCAGGTCTCTACAAACAACAATAATCACATATAACATATATATTAAATTTGATATCTTGTCCATGTTCTAATATTCTACTCTCTGAGTCCCTTTACGAATTATGCGAATCGATATGCGGGTTATACGATGCGGAATAATATCTACATTGTCGATACTAATTTACTGCCTTTTATTATGAATATGACATAATAATTATTCAAGCATGCTTATTAAATTCTGGGCATAATACCAAACTTTTTGAAATGTTCATACAGGAATTTATTCTATTTTTACTATACTAAATTGCTATCTTGCCGAAGAGCGGCCTTACATACCTCGGTTGCGGACTTCTACGACTAACTGGCGTAACTCGGCCAATATCTAGCTATTTCTTCCAAGGCATTCATATTCATAGAAATAAGAAATACAGTCATCAATAATGCGGAAGAAAACACTACATTGAATATATCACCCAAACTTTGACTTATCGAAAAACAATCGAAAACTCGCTATTTCTTGGGATGTCAGGGAAAGGGACAAATACTTGGAGTATATTGACACTAATTTGGATCAATTCCACTTACCCTAGCTCAGTAGGACAGCGATTTTCCGGCCGAATTTCACAGAGAGCAACTCATTAAAGGCTGCTCCACTACTGACTTTACCCTTCGCTACCCGAAGTTAGTTTGAGTTTGAATTTGCGTTTGTGAGCGTAATCGGATGAATATTTGTATGGAATCCTCATCTTCCTCTGTTTTTGGTCGCTTACTGGAAATTAAAAGTGAAATGATTTAAAACAAAGTGTGAAGGCTATATGTACTAGGGGCCTTTAAGTCGCATTTGTCGAATCCGATTTATAAGTCGCATTTGCCTTGCAACACTCCGACTTGGCCTTGTCAGTCTCTCCCGGGCTCTTTTTCTAGCACGTATGGAATTCTAAAACTCTTAACCAGCATGCGAATAGGCCATGTAAATGTCAAGAATATACGGGGTGTAACAAACAACATGAAATCATGAATCCAATATGAAATTGGGTGTAAAATCTTCACATTAGACTTTAAACATAGATTACAACATGGGGGGACTTAGGCTAAACCCTCTTAAACCCGCATTTCAAGGCATAAGTACCTCATTAAAGAATTAGGAGCTTGGGAAGTCACAAAACTACCCCCATGGAAATCATGAAAAATCTAAATGCAAGCTAAAAAATATCCGATGAGTCATTGATGGATATGATTACTCGTTTAATTCGTTCATTGTATCTAAAGCGCCACGGTACTCGGTGAAATTTTGACCAATGACGATTAGGGCGAGCCGTCATATGAAACAGCGACTTGTCACTTAATCTGTTGTCACCACTGCCTTACCTGAAAAATTTCAAACTTCATCCAATGAGTCCATACCATGGATCATTACCGACAAGAGTTATGGCATCAATCCATTTTCTCAGAACCAGTCTTAGACCCCTTACTAGACTCCACCCAACGAATGCTTATGATAACCTGTTGGATCATCCAATGAGTCATTTCTAGGATCATTGTTTTGAGAGCAGTGGAGGCTACAACGAGGCCGTACAGCACATCGTACTTTGCTACAACAACTCATTCCTTGAGTCGTTACCGTGATCACAGTGCATTTTCTAATTTTCTACGATTCAACCCTCGGGTCTAATCTTAGGGACTTTTGTGGTGTTACATTATCTCCCCTTTGGGTACATTCGTCCTCAAATGTAGACTAAGCATACTGTAAAGTTAAAGAAGGAGCTGTAATCCCAAAGGCGAACAGCTGAAGCTAAGCGTGGAGTGACTAATTAGGATTGATATACATGGTAGACCGAATTCATGAAATATACGTACATGCTATGACATGAAAGAAACATAGGGACATGAACATTACATGAAACAAAAAAGTACTAGGGAGAAATAGCCTCATGTTGGGTAGTCGAAAGATGCGGTATCTAGCCATCATATCTTCCTCGGCTTCCCATAATCATAATAGTGATTCCTCATAAAACCTTCACTAGAAACCCTTCCTTATTCCTCAACTTTCGAACCTGACAATCAAGGATCTCAATCGGAACCTCCTCATAGGTAAGTCTATCCTTCATACCCAGGCTCTCCACCAGAACAACTAATTTGGGATAACAATGCATTTCTTCAACATAGATACACATGGAAGACTAGGATGCACCAAAGCTTCTAACTCTGTTAGTAAAACCAACTCCTTATGCCACGCACCCAACTCACCTCAAACTCTTATAAGGACCAACATTTCAGGGACTAAGATATCCTTTCTTTGCGAACCTCATCACTCCCTTCATGGGAGACACCATCAAGCCCAATCATCGGCATCAAAATCAGATCTCTCTACTAACATTCTTATATGATTTCTAACGACTCTAACTTATTTTCAAGCTTTCTCTAATAAGCTGAACTTTCGCCATCATCTCATAGGCCCAGATAAACACATATCATCGCTACTTCACCGACCTCGAACCATCCAATAGGTGATCTACACCTCTACCTATAAAGAGCCTTAGAAAGTGCCATCCAAATGTTGGAGTAATAACTATAATTGTAGGCAAACATTGAGTATCAAGTGATTATCCCAACTACCCTTGAAATAAATCACATACTTTCACTATGTCCTTAAGAGTCAGATAGTGCATTTTGGCTGACCATGCGTAACGAGTGAAAAGAAGTTGTGTTAAGCTTTACCACAATTACCAAGGCCCTATGAAATGACCTCCAAAATATAGAGGTGAACTAAGTTGAAGTCGATCAAAGATAGCTTGAGCAAGTTTGTGTACTCGTGTAGATGTGGTTGATGGGCTATCGCCTCCCTTGAAGTGAGATTTGAGTATGGAAGAGTTGGACGCCTATGGAATTACCCGACATGAGTGCTCTTGATGCATCCATGGCTGCCCCTTCCACAACTCGAGGCCTTATCGATGATTTTTTTGAAGTCTTAGGTGATGATGATGATCATATGGATGACGTTGGCCAAGTTGGGGATAAAGCGAGGCGGGTGATGGTGATGATTGAGATCAATGAGGAGTGATCACAATAGGAAGTCCTTCCCCCTCTTTTTACTTCTCATGCATTCATTGAGGACAATGTAGATTTTAGTTGGGGTAGGTTGAGTGTTGTGGTCTTTGATGGTGTGGTCCTTTTTGGGCTTTTGTTTTTGACTTTTGAGAGTTTGAGCCTTTGTCGGGCTCATTTTATCTACGATTGATGTTTTCCCTTGTCGGGCTATTTTTTTTGTTAGAATTTTGAATGAATGAAGTAAGGTGTCTTTTTGTTAATTGCAAATGATTGGGTCTTTTGTTCTTATTTCTAAATTTTACCCAAGTTTGATGTTAGCCTTTGTAAATAGTAGATAGTAATTAAACTCAAGGGTCTTCTTCATACCATGGCTCTTTCTCAATGAGCATTTTTATTTTTATTTTCTTTTGTTGTCGAACGGATTGATATTTTCCGATGATAGATTGTACGGCGACTCTCTTAAGGAAATGTCATGTCTTTCTTTGAGTCTTTTATGAAGCTGGTTGAAAGTACCACCAAAAATTCTTTTGTGGCATGAAAAATGAAGTTGGAAGAAAAAATGAGAAATTTAAATGGGAAATGTATCATACTCTTATCATACATTGCATATTCCTGTTTGGCTTGTCGATTTTTCTGCTCTCATGTATTGAATCAAAATCTTGTGATAATAATGACTTGTGTGAATTCTTTGGGTGTGATGCCTTATGTGGTATGGTTATTTGAATGAATCTCATACATCTCTTTATGTCTAGAACTTTCCCCAAGTGTGACTCTAGGAGAAATGCAAGATGTAGCTATACTTAGAACATGATTTTAGGCCTTTGTTTGAATAGTCACTTAACCCAAAATGACCTTTGAAAACGTCTTCCCTTGCTAGCCAATGTTGAGCCTTTGAACTATTTATTTTTGGAAACCACATTACAAGTCAATATCCCTTTGTAATCCTCTTCGTTGGCACCCATCCTCCTAATTGAATGGTGATGAATGAATGAAAATAATGGGGGCTTGAATCCCAAGACATAGGAAGAGATAAGGAAATCAGTGAAAAAGAGGCAAAAAGCCTAAGTTTGGGGGTTTACAAGAAAGGGAGAAATGTGATGAGCCAAAATGTGACATAGCACCAAATTGTGATTTAAATGAACGAAATGATGGGTTGAGAAGCCTTGAATCATCAAAAGATAAAAAGAATGGAAAAATGGTGTTACCTCTTGTTTAGACAAGGCCTCATGTGAGAGCCAAAAGAGCTACAAAGAGACTTTTGAAATAAAAATTAAAGATAATGAAAAAGGAGGAATAAGGTGGAGTGATTTAATGAGTATGATGGGGAGGATAAAAGTGATCACAAAAAGGCATTAGGGAGGGTCCTAGTCACTGGGGCTAAGTAATTGTCCACCCTTACCCCTAGCCTTGATCATGACCCTCAAGTCCTAATTGATTTTGCGTGTAGTTTCTCTACATTAGTTGCGAGTTACACGAAGGGCAAGCCTATGGATCCAAGTTGCGTGCATGGAGATTTATTTTGTGAGAGTGAACATAGTCATCTTATTCTATAATCCCTTGTGTGTGCTTTGTTTAATGATAAAGAAAGGGAATTCTCTTTTGTAGTGAGTGGCATCATTCCCTTTCGAGGAATTACTTAGATTAATGTGAAGGCTGTGATTGAGGCATGAGCAATGTGAGCTCCAAGGCAAACTTTGAATGTGAAGTGATTACAATTTGAGATGATATGTGTATTTGATTGGATAAACCATGCCCTTGTTTTGCAAAATGAAAGTAGTTGTGAATCATGCCTATGCATTGTGGTTATCTCTTTAAACTTTTCCCACATTTTTAGGAGGTCGTTCTCTTTTCCTTGAGTTGGTGAGCATTTTCAGGTAGTCTTAGGTTCAGTGGGCCTTGATGCATAAATTCATATTTGTGAGGCTATCCATTTGCTAAATTGAAAGAATTGCGTACTTGAGGACAAGCAATGATTCAAGTTTGGGGTTTTGATGAGTTGGTAATTTACCAACTCATTAGGCTCTTAAGCATGAGCTTTAGCTTAGTTTTTAAGTCTTTTAGTTGGATTTTATGCTCTTTTTCCTTTGGATGTTGCAGGTACCTAACTTGAAGAGAAGGAGTATAAATTGAGTAGAAAGGATGAGACTTAGGTGGAAACCGGCGTTCTACCGGAAGACACCGGCGGACCACAGGCACCCGGTGGAATGAGGAACAATTGCATCTGGAGGCTTGCAGAACAACAATCGATGAATCGCCGGTGCCATCTCCGGTTTTCTCTAGAATTCTTGGACATCGGCGGAGATCAACCGGCGACGTGAAGGATACAAGCGAACCGCCGATGACGTAATGAAAAGACCCTGAAAAAAGGCAAAAATGTCCAACCTTGAAAAAGATTATTATATAAAGGTACTTTTGTACATATTCTATAAAGGTACTACGAACAAGCTGATTATTATACTCCATCACTTTTGGAAGAGATTTGCATAGAACATAGAGTTTTGAATATTTTTGCGTAATCATCTTATTCAGCAAGGTATAGCCACTGTTGTAGAGACATTTTGAGCTTAATTATGTTTACTCTTAATTATGAAATTGTTGAGTCTATTGATAAATAAGCTCTTGTGTTTCTCAATTATGAGTAGCTAAATCTATAGCTAAAGGTGTGTGATGATGGGTGTTTGGTTTAATTAGGTATTGCTAGATTCATCTTGTTATTACTCAATTAGTGTAAATCTATTGATTTCTCCTCATATTATAGTTGATTACTCATAGTTACCAAATATGGGTATTCTTTTCTTACATAATTTTGGCTTGAAAAAGAGAAATTAAGTCATGAGGGAGAAGTAAATAGTGGGTTGGATTTGATTATGTGGAGTTGAGCTAGAAATATCCAAACCCATGGTCGTAATCCCATTATAGGTTGATGGCTGAAATAGTTTTAGCCTAACCCAAATCATATTGGAATAGTTGAATTGCCTTGAGGTTCGAAAAGACTTGAGGAAGAAGTGCCCAGAATGGTTGAAAAAAATCAGGCACCATCTTTTCCAAGGTTATTTACACATATTAGTAATAACTTGATTGTTAAGTAAATCCCAATTTGATTGGCATCCCATCTACATCACACATCACGGCCTTTACTCGTATTGTTTCTTGATTTTGTTATCTTGCTCTCTTGTTTAGCTGAATTAGTTTTAATTTACTCCTAAAAATTTTCATTTACTTATGCAGTACATTGTTGCAAATTAATTCAAGTTAATATACATCTATTGCGTGATCATTTACATTCCTTGTGGGATTTGACCTAACATTATTAGGGTTATTTGTTTTGATATAATGACCGTTTATGCTCTTTCATAGAGAAGGGTATAGTTTTGATGTTATCAGAAACATGAGACAATGGTTGAAGATACACATGTATTCAAGCGAACGGGGTTGAAGGTATATCACTATCCCTCGACAACAAAATCAATTCTTGAACTAATTTGAAAAAAGATTACTGGAAACCTATTATATGCTTTCATTTAACCCTCTTAGTTTCCTCTCCCGAGTTCAACCAAGAGCCAATAGATAATATTCACAAGGTGATCAGGCTAATGAATAATCAATTAAAACAAGTAAGAATAAACAATCTTGAATGAAGAATTAAAGTTTAGCATAAAAGATCTTTCAAACTTCAACCATTAGCTATGGACAAAACCCTAGAACAAGAGTTTAGCCACTCATGTTCAAGAGGAAAACTAAAGCAAACATCATTCAAATTAACAAAAGCATAAAACAGCATAAAACCTAGAAGAAAATGAACTTCTATCTCTTTCCCCAAAGGCGCATACAAAGTGATCAAGGCTGATCGATTCCCTAAAAATGCCCTAGATGTTATATTTATTAAATAAAAAGTGTATCAAAAAACTTTGCATAGAAAATTTTTATTTTAAACTTGAAATTCCGAACCGAATAGCCCCTGACATATTGCACCATCCAACGCACCCAGGCGTAGCTTGCATTTCCATGAGATTCGGCCTACGGCACGCCGCTGAAGCCATTTCACCAAGGTGTTAGTCAAATTATACATATTATAGGGTGCGGCGCACCGCTGCCCTTTGATGAGTTGGTAATTTACCTCATTAGGTGTTTCGTAAACGAGTTTTGTTTACGTTCTTGAGTTGATTATTTGGATTTTATGCCCTTTGGCTTTCATTACGTGAAGATGGCTAAAAAGTAAATGAAAAATGGAGCAAAAAGAGGTAAGTGAGGGTGAATCGGCGGAGTCACGGACGTAAATCATGCAAAACGCCGGCGGGCCGAATATCAATTCCTCGGAGGAGTAATGCCACGGCGATTCGCAACTTGCCGGCGATGAGTCGGCAGTCCGGTCTCTGAATGATACTCAAAAGTTCTAAAAAATGGCTTGAAGACCCGAGCGGTTCACGGATTCGAATCGGCGAAACACCGGGTGAATTGCTAGTGCTCACTAGAATTAAGTGGAGATATAGAAAAGACACGCGGTTCCGCGGATTATAACCGGTGAACCGCCGATTCTATCGCCGGCTCCCGAACGGTTCTAATAAGGGTATACTTCCAACACTGAAAAGGAGATGAAAAGCGCCTACTTTTCATGGTATGAATAGGGATAAAGTACTTTTCTACTCGAGATATGCGAGAGGAGGACAAAAAAATAGAGAATTTAAAGAAAAGAACAAAATCTTACATCATGTGTCTTTCTATTTTGAGCAAAAGAACATTTCTCTTTGATGAAGAGGGGATTTTAATTGAAAATTGTGGAAAGTACTGTTCTATTTCTCTTGTACTAGTAAGTTCAGCTCTTTGTTGAAGATTATTTTTTGAAGTTGATTTATCTCTTGCTATTAAATTAGGTGATGCTATTGATGAATGTGTTTTTGAATTTCTTAACAATGACTAGCTAAAGTTATTAACTAGAGGTGTGTGATGATCAATACTTAATTGGATTGGGTATTACTAGAAGTCATCTTCATGTTGTTCAATTAAGTGTAAATCTATTGGATTCTCTTCAATCTATTAATGAAGATCCCTTTATTATGATATGGGTCTATTTCTTCTTGCTTGATTATTTCTTGAGAGAGGGTAATTAATTATTGGAAGAGAATCTAGTAGTGTGGGCATGGATATGAGATTGTGAAATTAAGCTAACAATAGCTGGGAAATTGCTTTCTCATTCCTTATTGGCAACTAATAGCTAGAAGATCATCAATTTACTAATCCAAATCTAATGAGGTTAAACCAGGATGCCAGTTTTGAATACCCAGCAATACTCTAGCAAAAGGTATTCAATAAATTTGAAATTTGAGATTACCCACTTTCCGAGATTATTTATACTTATTAAACTTAAGATGACCTGTGTCGATCTAGTTCGTATTTCATCTACAATGCACCTCTAGTGTCACACCCTTGTCGGTAACAGTGATCTTTTCATTTACTTCACTAAATCAGCAAACAAGTTCTTTGAAAATTTCAACTCCCCAATTTTATTTGTTTTCATATTAAATCTACGTGGTTCAAACTAACATCAATATCTCCAATCGACACTTGAAATTATAATATCCTAGTCGTCGTGGGATTCGACCAGACACTCGTCGGGTTACTTCTTTGATACTTTGGCCGTGTATATTCTTTTAATTAAGGAATATAGTTTGGACGTTATTAAAAATGGCGCCATTGCCGGGGACTAGCTTTTGATGATCTTGTGGTTGATTGTTAAGTTGAAATAGTTTTGGATTGTAGTTACTTAACGTGAGTTTATTTGTGTTTCTAGGAGCTCACCAACCACATGAGTCATCACTACCAAGCAGGGGATAGCTAAGTGGAGGGTAACATGAAACTCGAGGAAGATAATTCAGTGATGCCGGAAGTTGCGGGAGCCATTCACCTACCTGCGGTAGAGAATGCTGTATTTCCATGTCACCAGCACAATGCTTCACTTGTTGCAAATGAAGAGGGCTCTTTGGAAAGAAAACAAAGTGAGGATGTGGATGATCATTTGAGGAATTTCTTGGAAATATGTCATCCCTTTAATATAACAAATATCAACCAAGAGTCCATTAGGTTGAGACTCTTTCCTTTTTCATTGATGGGAGAAGAAACAATATGGTTAGAGGAACTCTCTCCGGGATGTATTACTATTCATGGCAAGAGCTAGCAGAAACTTATTCTTAGACTACTTTTTTCCCTCTATCAAAGATGCTTTAGCTAAAGAGGATGATATTACAAATTTCCAGGCAACAACTACAGGAGAGCCTTTACATGAGGGCGTGGTTAAGGTTTAAAAGAGTGGCTTTGCCCAAATCATGGATTACCAAATTAGTGCTTCTCCAAAGATTCTATAGGGCCCTTGATTCAATTAACAAGTCCATGGCAAACAACCTCAGCAGTGGTTCTATTATGGACCAAACATATGGGTTAAGCAAAGCTCTCCTAGACAAATGACAAAGACCAACATGGCTTGGCACACAAGAGAAACAAGTGTGTCTGCTCCTTGAAATTAGTTCAAGTGTATTGGACGGAGTTGCGAAAGCGAGATGAAGCGGGATGAAAATCTCGCCGGGATGATGATACAATTAGAATTGATTACAAAGCACATGACAGGAGCAGGGCCAAAAGGTAGTAAATGTCTTGGAATGCAAGGTCCCTTACAATATAAAAAAGTAATCACCGCTGAGATATGACAAAGAATGCCAATACATGGACAACCAAATGGAGGCCCTCAGCCTGGCCCCCAAAGACAAGCCAAGGCAAAAGTGGCAAGGATGATAAGCAAGGTTGGAGGGGTATGAGCCGCAAGGATGGCCTGAAGAAATGAGAGGTAGATAGCAAGCCAAATCCAGGAAAGGTGATCGTTATCATTGAATCTCAAATCCATATATTCCACCTCCTAGGTTGGAAATCCTCAAACCAACCGGGGGTAAGTGCGGGTATCTCAAAGATTGAAGAAATGCTATCAAGAGTTTTGAAGAAGGTGGAATCGACCGAAAGTGGGGTGAAGGAATTTAGAGGAGAATATCTAACCTTGTAAATAGTGAGTTCACACTCTACCTCCATCAAGCATTTGAAGCCTAAAATGAATCACCTATGCTGCTCAAATGAACCTAGGATGAAGGGAACACTACCTAGTGACAAAATGCCCAATCCAAGAAAGATGGTCAATGTTTGGCTATTGTCACTAGAAGTGGAAAGGTGATTGGTGATGTTTCCGGAAGCTAGTGAGGTGGAGAGCTCGAAAGTAGTTGATGAAGATGAAGTTGATAAAACGCCAATGACTCCGGAGAATGAAGACTATATTGAGGAAGAAAAAGAGGGAAAGGATGATGAGATCCTCCATTCATCTCGATGATGATGGACCGGGTATGAAGGCCCCCATTAATGATAGGGTTGAATAAAAATCTCACCTCTAGTATCCGCAGCGGCTTAAGAAGAAGAAAAAGGACAATAAGTTTAAAGTTTTGTTGACATGTTTAGCAAGTTGTCATAAATATACCGTTAGTGGGCCTTTTCTCCAAATGCCCGGTTATGCCAAGTTTATAAGAAGATTTGTTGAAAAAAAAGGTGGTTGATGTTGGAAATGAAGAAACGCACCATTGAAGTGCGGTGATGATGAGTAACCTTTAAAGGGAAGATACCAAAGCCTTTACAATTCCATACTGGTGGGATTTGAGCGTTCAAGAAGGCCCTATGTGATCTCGGCGCGGCCTCAAATTTGATACTTTTGCTCATTTTAAGAAATTGGGCCTCGAAAGGGCCAAAGCCCAGACATTGATGCGTTTGGCAAATGGCAGAAGGTCAATCAAAAGACAGTGGGGGGTGCTAGATGATGTCTTGATGAGTGGACAAGTTTATTCTACCGGCTGATTTTGTTATTTGGGAAGGCCTTTGTTGGCTACGGGGAGAGTTGTGGTAGATGTGGGGCTTGGAGTTAAAATTTCGGGTTAGCAGTGAGGAAGTTACCTTCAAGGTGTGTGTCCATCGCTTAAACTCTACGATGCAAGGTGGTTGGAATTTACAAAATGAAGATGAGGATAAGGGATTGGAGTGGACGGAGTCGGATGACCCGTCGAAAATGAGGTGAAGGACTATGTCATGCCACGATTCTAAATAAGGCGCTTCTTGGAGGCAGCAAGTGTTTAGTGAATTATTTGACTTTTTGTTATTTTTGTGTAGGAGCTGAGAAATGAGGAGCAAAGGGAACAAATCATGCACGAAGACACGACGAGCAGAGCGAGCCGCCGATCCAAAACGTAAACCACCGAAGAAGAGGAGCACAAAAGCGGTAAGATTTGAATTGAAAAAGCGGCGGGCCGTTAGTGAACCACCGAAACAAATTCGTAGGATGCTGGTGTATCACGATAGTGAAAAAAAACTGAAGCTCGGCCACAAAGGCGGATGGGTGATCGACGAACGCCGTACAATTCGCCGAACCAATGGTGTATTGCCGGCAGGGAACCGGATCACTGGGCACAATACAGGGTAAAATAAATCATAGTGGAGAACCACCGATCTAAATCGGTGAACTGCCGATATATTGTCAGTCGAGGTGCGTAGTAGTACAAAATGGAATCTAAAAGATTGGCCACAAATTCTCAAATACCTACCCAGCCACCCTATCCTACAAATATTCCACTGCTCCCCTTTTTCCAACACTTTTTCTTTCTATTTTTGTCTTTCCATTATCCAACTTTCTCCCAATTCCCCACATTTCCTCCATCTTCAACCTCTCTCCACTTTCCACCTTTCCACCTTCCAACTTCACACGGCACACCCACATTAAAATCTCCACCTCCCCCCTCAACCAATCACATTCCCACTCTTCACCTATAAAATCCCCTCCATATTTCACTACACAATCACTTCATTCATACTCTCTACACTACACTCATATGGAGGAATTGTCATTACCCAAGCTGAGTTATTTTCCTTTTTGAAGGTAGCAGTTGTGCAAGCATTTTCCAATTTGGTAACAATTTTCTTTCCCCTATTTTAATTTTGTGGTAATTTTGATTACCTTGGGAGTAATATTATATTTTCCTTCCTTGTTGAATTCTTGAATGTGTTATGCTTGTTAAATGAAATGGATATGTGCTTTTCCTATGAAATTATGAATAGGGTGAAATCTGAGTAACCCATATGCATAAAGCATAATGTTTTGCCCGATGTCGGGTGACACCAATCTTAAGGGCTAAGCCGTCATGAGTATGTGTGAATGGAGTTGAGTTTATGGTAGTATGTTTTGATGTGAAGATGTTTTAATGGGTACTGTATGAATAATGAGTTAAAAATTTAGGGACGATAGGGTCGGTGATTCACCGATGGCGCCGATTACTTTGAAATTGGCCACGGCCTTGGTAGATTTTGCGCTTCATCGGTTCACGAACCTAGACTAGCAAAAGCCACACGAACCACCAAAAATTTCATGATTTCCCGGTGTTTTGTTAGGCATCAGCCAGCAGTCAATCGCGGCCAGCGAAATGTCTTCTCCGAACCGCCGATACCACTATATCTTTAAATGATTATTTGATTTTCCTTTGTTTCTTAGTTCTTCTTTAGGCTAGTTTTCTTTTCCTTTAATTTATAATTCTATTTCTTGTCACTAACATACCTTTTGTAGAAAAACAAATCATGTTTTCCACAAGAAATTCAAGAAAAGGAAAGGCCCCTACTTCTTTAATAGCAAAGGCAAGGGCAAGCAGGGGACACTCAACCAGGAGCAACACCAAAGCACTAATCCGCTATGTACCAAACATGAAAAGAGCACTATGTCATTCTGCGAGCCGCTCCAATAACCATGGAAGCGATTTGACTTGATAGGATTGAGGTGATTTCCTAACAACACCGAGTAGTTCGCCCACAGGCAATGGCATGCATTTGTCAACCCACTTCCGCCATATTACCCATCTTAGTCACCCAGAGTTCTACACCTCTTATCAAGCCCACAAAAGATAGTATGTAGCATAGAGGTAAAGTAGATGATTTCCCACGCTTGCCATCCGTGATGATCCGGGGAGTGGAGGTTTATATAACCCCGATGACCACTAATTATTTATTACGGGAGGATGAAATTGACTCCTCTATGGAGTGCATGGCTAGGGTGGTGGATTTGAAGGACCCAGTTCCGTGGAGTGGGCATTATAGTTGTTAGCAATCCGTTATGTGCCTTTATGGGCGGCGAAATCTCTCGCCATGACTTGAGGTTCCGAGGCCAAGCTGTGGCTCAATTTTGTTTGTGCTCGAATCATCCCCTCTAAAAATGAGCAGAGGGTCATCGCTAAAGCGCCATTCTTATTGCTTGCATCATGAATGGAGTCCCCATCAACTTCGAGGAAATTGTCGCTCAACGGATGAAAAGAAGGCTAAGAGCGGTCGGTACCTCCATGTCCTATCTTGTCTTAATTTCCCAACTTTGCTCATTAAAAATTTGCAGGGGTGCCTCACAGTCCCAGATATAAATCCTTCCATTGCATCGGGTGTAATTGATATCGAACGAAAGAGAGATACGAGCACCAACGATGAAATTCCAGCAAGCCTTTGGAGTGCATGTAGAATCCCTCTCCCATGGGTCGGCCCAATCACTAATCGCCCAAGAATCAATGTGCCCCGACTGACATGTCGGGCCAAGCATTTGGTGACATGCTTCCGCAAAGAGTTTCTCCCCTCCCCCACAATCTTCTCGGCCAAGTGGTCTCTATTGAATTGTGGAGATGACAAACTAGCATGAAAGCCAACTAATGTTTGGCTAAGGACCTCAGAATTCATTACTAAAACAATCAAGAAGGAGATCAGATCACTATAAGAGAATGTCGTCACTTTATGCAAGAGGGTGGATTTAGTAGAAGGAAGGTCACTTCCCTCCAAATTGAGGTACATGGTGGAAGAGTGGGACTTCGGTCGAAGTGCGACATGAGCGCCTTGGATACTTGTAATGGTTGCTCCCGATCCTCGGCTCGGGGAAAGCAGTGTGACACATTTGAAGGGATGGGAGCTAATTTTCTGGGCTAGGTGATGCCAGTGATGATAGTGGTGCGGCGAGAGCGGAGACGGTGAATGCCCTCGGGGTTCACTTGTCCCTTTTCCTTTTGCATATTTACATTGGGGACATTGTATGCTCTAAGGCCCAGGGAGGGATGGCGGCTATTGATGGGGGAGGATTGTTTCTTTTGAGATTCTTGATGTTTTTATTTGAGTTTGAGTAGGTTTATCCTTTTTGATCTATTGATTGGTCAATGATTACCCTTGTATCAGGAGTGTCCTATTTTCTAAATAAATGAATGAATGAATTGGTTTTGTTTCTTTTCTTTATTGGTGCTTAGTGACCCAATGGGTTCTTTGTTTTTAATTGCGAAATATTGAAAATCTTGAATGAAATGACCCAAAGATTTTGTTCTTACTCTCCATTGTAAATAATAGTGTAGAAATTAAAACTCCGAGGTTATCTTTGACCATGGTTCTTTCAAAAGAGAATTCTTTTTTTGGTTATTTTTGTTGTCGAACAGGTTGGTTTTTTCGATGATGGATTGAGTGGCGACATTCTTAAGGAAAAGTGCATGTTCTTTAGGTCTTTTGTGAAGTTGTTTTTCTTTGGGTCTTTTGTGAAGTTTTTTCGAGAGGTACCACCGAATTTGTTTTTGTTGTTGAAATGGAATTGCAAAAACAAGGGCATGAGAATGAAGGTAATGAGCCAGGGTTGACACCATAGCATAGCATTCTTTGTCATACATTGTAAATTCCCTTTTTGACTTATGATGTTTTCTTTCTTTTATGCCCTAGTTTGGTGTTTTGAGTTTAGAATGACTCTTGGGGACCCTTTAAGGGTGATGCCTTGTGTGGTGAGGACATTTTTGAGGAATCTCATGCATTACATCTTGTCTATAACTTTCCCCAAATGTGATTCAAGGTGAAATCCAAGATGTAGTTGCGCCAAAAACATGAGTTTAGTCTTTCCTTTGTCCTGAGTCACTTCACCCATACCCTCCATGAACATCAATCCTTGTTAACAATGTTGAGCCTTAAACCATTTCTTTGGCAACCACATTACAAGCCTTAAGACCATTCTTAATACCTCATTTTAGTCCCCATTCTCCCTAGATGCTTGTGATAAGATACAGTAATGAAATGAAGGCTTCGAGAGACTAAGAAAAGAGGAATGATAAAAACATTTGTGAAAAATGAGGAAAAAGCCTAAGTTTGGGGAATTTATGCTAAAGAAAGGAATTGAAGATAAGAATAATAGTATGAGGAGCTACCTTTTGTCAAAAGTGCACCAAAGGATAAATCCAAAAAGGAAAAAGACAATTTATGTGAATTGGGGTTCCCTCTTGATGTGATAAGGCTAGTTGTGAAAGCAAGGGTTATATAAGAGGGGGTGTTGAAGAAATGAAAGTCATTAACAAGAAAGGAAAGAAGGTTAAGTGAGTGGAATTGATGTAAGGCATGTCACAAAAGCATTAGGAGGATCAAGTCACTATAGCCAAATGTTCATCCTACCCTCAACTCGAGCCTACATCATAACCCACAAGTCGTGATTCTAGGTGCAGTGACTTGACATTAGTGGCGAATTACATGCAAGGAAAGCCTATGGATCAAGTGTATGCATGAAGATATCTTTTGGGAGAGTGAGCGTGAGTGTCTCTTCAATTAATCCCTTTGTGCATTCAAATGATCGCATGACCAATAGAATAGGGATCCTTATTTTGGTGAGTGGCATCATTTCTTTTTGGGGATGCAAGAGCATTCAGAGTTAAGGTTGAAATGGGGCAAGGAGTGTAAACTCCTAACGAAAGCTTTGAATTTTCAATGATTATAACTTGAGATTATATGTGTGTTTTACTTGGTTGAGAAATGCCCTTGTATTGATAAATGATTTCTTTCATAAACTTTGCTTGATAGAAAGTGGTTGCCTACTTGAAACATTTTCATTATTTTGGTTTTGGGGTATTTTCTTCTTCTTTTTTAGGTGAGCGTGGTGAGTATTTTTGGGTTGTCATAGTCCAGGTGATCGATGAGGTCTAATTGTGAAGAGAGGTGGTACATTCCTCAATAGTTGAGTATTGCAGTACTTAAGGACAAACAATGAGTTTAAGTTTGGGGGTTTTGATGAGTTGGTAATTTACCAACTTATAAGGCTCTTAAACTTGAGTTTTGTTTCATTCTTGAGTTGATTAATTGGATTTTATGTCGTTTTTACTTTCATTGTGTGCAGATGGCTAAAAGTAGAAGAATAAGAAAAATAGAGAAAAAAGATTGACGTGAGGGGTTAAGCGGAGAGTTGCATAAGTAAATCGGCGAAACGCCGACCAAAGGGCGAATCTCTCCTTTGCCTAGGAGTAATGCCACTTTGGAGGTTCACGACTTTCCAGCGATAGTCGCTGTCCGATCCGAATGATACCTAAAAATTCTAGAAAATGGCCTGAGGCCAGCGGTTCACATATTTGGATGTGAAATGTCGGGTGAATTGCCAGTGCTCACTGAATTTTGGAGATGCGAAAAGACACCCGGCGATTAACGGAATGTAACCGTCAAACCGTCAGTCTTTGCCTTGCTCCAAAATAGTTCTCATGAGGTATAATCGTCCAACACTTGAAAAGAGATAAAAAATCCACCTTTTCGAGTATGAGATAGGATAAAACATTACTTTGTACTTTCGAGATATCTTTGAGAGGAGTATAGAAATAGAGATTTAAAGAAAACAAAAGCTTACATCACATCATCTTTTCTATTTTGAGAAAAAGAACATTCTCTTAGCTGAAAGAGGGGGATTTTGATTGAAAATTGTGGAAAGTGCTCTATTCTATTTCCTCTTGTACTAGTAAATTCAGCTATTGTTGAAGATTAATTTGGCCAAGTTGATTTATCTCTTGCTATTAAATTCAGCGATGCTATTGATGAATGCATTTTTGATTTTCTTAACTATGAGTAGCTAATAACTATGAGTAGCTAAAATCATTAACTAGAGGTGTGTGATGATGAATACTTAATTGGACTGGGTATTGCTAGAGTCATCTTCATGTTTTTCAATTAAGTATAAATCTATTGGGTTCTCTTCATTCTATTAATGAAGATCCATTGATTATGATATGGGTCTATTTCTTCTTGCTTGATTATTTCTTGAGAGAGAGTAATTAAGTATTGAAAGAGAATCTAGTAGTGGGCATGGATAAGAAATTTTGAAATTAAGCTAGGAATAGCTGAAATTGCTTTCTCATTCCATATTGGCAACTAATAGCTAGGAATTATGTAGTTTTTAATTCAAATCTAATCGAGTTGAGCCAAGTTATGGTTAGAGTCTTAGAAAAACTCTAGCAAGAGGTAGTCAATAGGCTGAGAAGCTGAGATTACCCACTTCTCGAGGTTATTTATACTTATTGAACTTTTAAGATGACCTGGCATGTCCCGATCTAGTTAGTACTTTATCTACAACGCACCTCTAGTATTTCACACCCTTGTTTACAACATAGTTGATCTTGCTATTTTACTTCACTAAATCAATCAATACAATTCTCTGAAAATTTCAGCTCCCCCAATTTTATTTGTTTTCATATTAAATCTACGTGGTGCAAACTAACATTAATTTCTCAATCGACACTTGAAATTATCATTCCCTAGTCCTCATGGGATTTGACCCCAACACTCGTCGAGTTACTTGTTTTGATACTTCATCCATTTATATTCTTTGAATTAAGGAATATATTTTAGATGTTATCAACAACTCACTGCACTAGAGTGTTAGAAAATTTTTCAAGGCCGGAATACCTTTGGCGCGCCACGCCACTTATCTCACTGAGGTGTTTATCAAAATTGTTCTGAAGTTGGGGATCTAGTGCACCGCACCAGCCTGAGTGAAATTTTCTCTATAATTCAGAATCTTGCGCACTGCACCAACTATCTCACCAGGCCGACTTTTCTCGAATTCTTCTTTCTTCACACCTTGAGCTATTTTTGAGTCCTTTTCCATTAATTACCTGCTAAAATCATCAAAAAACATTTGTTAGCTCATTTAACACACATAATCATGAAATCATGCATTTCATAAGAATAATAAACTCAAAACAAGGTAAAATATGGGTAAAAGTATGGCAAATAGGCATAAGAATATGCTCAAAATCACCACCCCACACTTAAACCATTGTTCGTCCTCGAACAATCCTCACATATATGTACAAAAATCTTTTCCCACCACTTATCACTTTTTTCAGTTCTCACTCAAGCAACTAGCAGAGAGCATATAACTAAGTGGTTCATCCATTCATATAATCCACATCAAGCATACACAGAAGTTTTCACAGTCGAAACTACATAAACTCTATGACTGACTCATCTTTTCAAAATAGGTCCAACATGATTAAGTATGAAAAATGCAACACATAGTACACCAACTCTGACCATCTTATTCCCTCACTTATTCGGTGATGCTCCTTCCCTCATATTATCAATTCAAAACTTGGAACATAATAAGCAAGACACACTCACTCTCTCAAATGATGTGTTAAACTCATGCAATATACCATAGGCTTGCCCCTCATATATAATTAGACTACTTAATCACTTTAAAGAGAGTAAGATCATAAGGACTTTTCTTGATTGTAATGTCAGCTAAGGGACGAGTAGGAATGATTTTCTTTACTAGTGGCTACCATACCTAAGCACTTTAAGACATTCTTTCATTTTTCTTGTCCACCTCTTTTCTTAACTGCTCACCCTTTCCTTCAATAATCTCTTTTTCTTTTCTTTTCTCATGTCCCTCTTTATACTACTTGACTTCTAGTTTCAGCATCAACCATTAAAGATCTTTTATTTATGATATACCAGCAAGTAGACATGTTCTTTTGTGCGGGCACCCCTCTTTCTAGCATCTCTTTTTTCCATCACTATTTTTTTATTTCTTTCCTTTCCCTTGACTCTTTCTACATCGATGGACCTTTATTCTTAAATCTCAAAATGCTTCATACTATATTTAGATAAAAAATTCTGAAGGTCTCACAACAAATGGGAATAAGCTTCTTTTGTCGCTAAGAAGAAAATTAAGGCTTACGACTCAAAGGGGCTTAACTAGGGATAACATTAAAGAAGGTACAACAACAATGGACAAAATGGGTTTTCGAAGGAATGCCTTAATCATATCTCACCTCTTTAGCAACTAGCTATCCTATACACACTTAGGAAAGTTCTAGATGTTACATTATGAACGACACACAACAAATCAAGCTCACCTCATATGACATCATGATCTTTGTCGGTTCCCTATGGCTACATATCCACACCATCAAGTTGAATGAATTCTTTTCATTATTAAGCCTTGAAAAAAAATTCTTGAGTCAAGTTAAATAAACTATGTGTCTCTTATGGAATTCTCACTTCTCATGCATCCAAAATGACCACTTCATTACTTTTAGCTTAGCTTCTAAGTGGAATATCAAGAGCACACAAGTGTGGTTTTTCGACTCCATCCTAAAAAATGAAAAAAATTGTGACTAATTTCCCTTAAGAAGGCCATCATCCATCTATCATTGAAAAGGGTCACTACCTCTACGACTAATTTCCCTTTCCCAATGGGAAACAAAGTGCTCGCCACATAGTGTATGGAAAATATCACGCTATGGGGGCTTCTCTAGCAATATGAAGTACATCGACGGTCCATCACAGGCGTACAAAGGAAAGCATTGAATGAGCAAGTACTAAAGCGAACCACTTGACCCGGTATCTTTATTTTGGTGCTCTCTTCGAAGGAAGTATCCCAGTTGGCATAGAATTCTCTCATCAAACTGAGGTTGCACTCCTCAAGATCGACAAACACGTATCCCAACCCCAACTCACGAACAGTGTCGCGGAAGGTAGGGAACTCATGCGCAAGGTGACCCTCATCAATCTAGTTTTCTAGAGCATACTTTTCTTCTTTCTAGGCACTAAACCACTTAAGACCATGCTCATCCACGACTTTTTATTTGAACCTCCTAGTAGGGTGTTCTTTTGTGGGTTATGAGTTTGGCCGTTTTTTTCCCTTCCTAAGCCGCTAGAGACCTTTGTCAGTGACTACCACTTCTTTTATTTTATCTGCACAGGATGCAATAGTACCTGCCAAGCAACAACTAGACCTTTAATAAATTAGTTCGTGAACAACAAGGATAGCTAATTAGGTGTAAGAGGTGCAAAACAAGCCCCCCCACACTTAATTTGCTAGCAACTTGTGAGAATTTGTCAAATAGGATACTCAGACTTCCCCCATTATCATGCAAAATTTCACCAACCCAAATTAGTCACCAACTCTGTGATTTCAAGTCATCTTCCTAATTTTCCTCACACCTCTCTTAATTTTTCTTTTCAAGAGTGCTTCAATTTAGCCACTCCCTTCACTTTTTCCCCTCTTAATTCTCAATTCACACAACCCAAATGTGGAAGTAGCCACACTAAATTCAATTAACAATTAACATGACTTTTACTACTTTCCATAATGAATTAACATGAATTTTTCAACAACTCAAGATTTTCACCATTCAAGAATCACACAAACTAAGCAATTTCTCTCACTACAAAAATGGTCCAACTTCACTATTTTTATGAAATCATTCAACCACCCATTCATCACCCTCTTCACACCCATAACTTAGAATCACAAAACTCAACCAAAAACATGATATCCAAACATGGATATAGAAATATAATGGAAGAAAACATGAGATTAAAGCCATGAAAACTCACATTATGAAGTTCAAGATTTTCACCAAATAGTGGTGATTTTGGGTCATTCAACTAAGGGAAGAAAGGTAATGGGAGCATGCTTACAACAATTAATACTAAAGGAGAGAAGAAAATTACTTACTTAAGTTGAGGAAGCTAGCTTTGGAGAAGAAAACAATGGGGGCTAGGGAGAGGGAGAGTTACTGCCTAAGAGAGAAGACAGAAAATTTGTTCTTTTTCTTTTGACCTTTTTAGAGAGAAAGGATGAATAGGGATTTAAAATAAAGGCATGGGTCATGGGTTTCTGTTAATTTTAGGGTCCTTGGGTAAAATTTAACCCATGGACCCAATAAATTTTTGTCCATCAAACACCTGGCGTAGCGCGGCACCCATCTCGCCACACACATACAAAAAATTCTTGGCAAGTTGGGTGTGGCGTGGCGCACAACCCATAGCACCAACCTAAATTTTTTATTCTGAAGTTCAACAAGTTGCGCCCTATGCCAGGTATCTCGCCCTAGACTTAGAATTTTTCCAGCTTCTTTCCCCTGATTTTTCATCTTAAAATCCTTGTTTGTCTCTATAAAACAAAAAATAGTAGAAAGATGAGTGGCCTCCCATCAAGTGGCTTAGCTATAGTCGTGGCACGATATTCATGGATTGCCTCTCGTACAACACCTGATTTAACATCACAGCACGACGCAGACTTCTCGCTCCTTCACTCAAGTGAGATGATTTATACCCTGACTGACTACTGAATTAACTTTACATACCTTCTGTTAAACTGCCATCTTAGACCCTCCTGTCTCTACATTTTTGTTCATTTTAAAGTCTTCATCATGAGGCGGCAACCTTGTTTCCCTGAACACATCAAAAACTACCTTTTGTCTATGCACCGTCATTGACATCTTGCCGGACTTCACCTTTATAACTGCATCTATGGTGACTAAAAATTGTAACACCCCGAAAGTTCTAGAGATCGGGCCCTGAAGATAGAAGAAGTTTAGCAGAAAAAGTCATCAGAAATTTACTGCAGAACGAGTCAGGGAACAACTCGTAAGGTGACCCCACAAATCATAGTCTGGCTCGTGGGGGACCAATCAAGGGAGGTGAGCTGGGCCAGTGGAAACGGATGACCAAACGAGACATCTTGCCTGGAAACAACTCGTCAAGTCAGTCGTTAG
Organism: Datura stramonium; assembly: GCA_018107945.1. Taxonomy (NCBI): domain Eukaryota; kingdom Viridiplantae; phylum Streptophyta; class Magnoliopsida; order Solanales; family Solanaceae; genus Datura; species Datura stramonium. Next base: position 79,325 of record JACEIK010000296.1, on the reverse strand, counting down.
GAGGGAGAACCTTTGGTTTTAAAGAAATTTCCAATGTACTTAATGAAAGGGAAGGATGAATCATTTGGTGTGGTGACGAGTCGTTACGTTGGACGTGGCCTGAAGGATCAATAATTTCTAGGATACCTGACGAGTGGACCAAACGATTCATTGGGTGGGACAATGACTCGTCAGGTGAGTCGTGGCATTAGTTCGGGTAATTTTCTAGATTTTCTCAGGGGCAGTCTGGTAAAATCATATGCTCCCAGATTTAAAGTGATGTCGTTTTGGGTATGTTTGGGGATTCTTTTAAGGGTTCTTCTAGACCTAAACTCTCATTCTCTCAATCTTTTTCTTCCTTATCTCTTCTAAAAAAAATCCTAGGGGTTTCACCAAGGTGTTCTTCAAGCTTCAAGGAAGATTTCGAACGGGATTTTCGTCTACCAGGTATGCAGGACTTCAACAAGGATATTCTTCCATCATTGTGCCCCAAAATGTTTTCAATAAGAATTTGATTTAATTTATTTAGAATATCATGATCTAAGGTTTGAACAATTGGTAATTTATTCTTCATTCTTTTTCTTAAATGCAAATATTTACTGCAATTATGGAATTTATTTGGGATGTTAATTGATGGGTTGTTTGGAATATGAATCATATGTTGGGAATGCATGAGTATATGTTCCAAGAGGCTATGAGACATTGTAGGAATGTTCCCTTTCCTTCATGATTCTTATAGTGCGTAGAGTATGAAGCTCTAATTAGTTCTTGCCCTGACTCGTGCTTTATGTGCTTGCAGATAATGCCTCCCCGACGAGCGAATGGAAGAGGTCGTGATAACTACCACCAGCAGGTACCACCAGCCCAGGTAGACCAAATGGAGGATCGTGTTTCTCATGCTGAGTTTCGAGCAGCCATCCACATGTTGGCCCAGACCCTGACTGCCCAGATTAATCAGCAGGCAGTTTCCCGTGCACCACATCATGGAAATGAAGCGGTGGCAAGGATAAGAGATTTTCTTTGGATGAACCCACCCGAGTTCTTGTGGTCAAAGGTGGATGAGGACCCATATGAATTTTTGGGGGAGATACAGAAGATTACTCATATCATGGGAGTGACGATGAAAGAGAGCACGGACCTAGCCTCCTACCAGTTAAAGGGAGTTTCTTACATCTATTATTGTTAGTGGAGAGACAGCAGGGGAATTGAAGCGGTTCCCACAGGTTGGGATGAATTTATGACAGCATTCTTGGACAGGTTTTTCCCTTGGGAGTTGAGAGAGGCAAAGGCAGCAGAGTTTATTAACTTGAGATAAAATGACATGATTGTCCAAGAATATGCATTGGAGTTCACTCGGTTGTCTAAGTATGCGCTGAAAATGGTAGCTGACCAGCGGGCCTGAGTGAGCAGGTTCGTGAATAGAGTGTTAGATTCCTTGGTCAAAGAATGCAGGAATGCCATGTTGCACCGGGACATAGACTTCCCATGCTTTGTAATATTTGCTCAACAAATGGAAGTAGAGTAGGTGAAAGAAAAAGAGAGAGAGGCCAAGAGGGCCAGGACTAGAGACTTAGAGTTCCCCATCAGAAGTCGGGTACCGGGTATCACTCACACCATCATCAGAGACCAGCAGCCCTAGCCCCTTCGACAACCAGTACTCTGAACAAGCCCAGAGTAAGGGAGATCACGTACCCTTTTTGTATGAGCTATGGAAATCACCACTTGGGAGTTTGCATGGCCGACTCAGATGTTTGCTTTTGGTGCAGCAAGGCGGACCATATACACCGAGATTGCGCGGTGGCTAAGTGAGGTGAGAGTAGATCCTCGACCACCTCTTCAGTAGCTCCTATAGCTCTCTCATTTCAGCAGGGTGCATCCTCTCACCCAGGAGGCGGACACCATCAAAACCTCTCTTATGTAGTAGCAGCCCATCAGGATAAGGGAAAGGCACCATTAGGTGCCGCAGGTATGTTGTGAACCTTGTTTTGTCCCCTTATATGTTGCCAAACTTAGCACTGAATAAGATGCTCTGTTGTGATTGTGAAAACAAATTGTTGATGAGTAATGTGAATAACTATTAGTATAAGGCTTGTGGTGAAGGTTAGAAGTTAAAGAGGAGTTAAGAATTAGAAATTCAGCCTGACCTGAAGTAAGATTCGGGAGCCTTAGGACGATGACTTTAAGCCAAGGGGGAGATAGTGAATATGTGGAATAAGTTAGATCTTGAGAATACTCATAAGAAGTTCTAGCTCTAGCAGTTGCATTATGTCGATCCCTTCGAGGTTCATATAATTTCTTTGGTAATTTCAGTTGAAGTTAAAGTGGCGTTGATTCCTAGGTGCAGATTTCCAAGGTTTAGAAGTAACCGTTTCATTTAATGATGCTAGTCTTGCGCTATGAGTCCTTGTTGCTTATATTCATGTTATGAATCATTTATGTGTGTTAATCCATGTTTTCTTATGTGTTCGGATTGAACTCAGTCTTGGAAGTTGTTTGTTAACTCAGTAGAGTCAGATTATCTCATGTATCTGCTCAGTCCTAGATGTCGGGGATGACTCATGCCTATGAAATCCTTACACTCAGTTAGATTAGATATTGTCAATCCTGGCTTAGTATCGGAAGGCGATTTGACAACTAAGGTTTAGTCCGTGTCAGCTCTGTGCTAGATAAAAAGGGGAAAGAATTTTCTTTCAGTGTTTTGTTTAGTTCCATGTTGGTATCATGTTCTTCGGGCTTCTTTGAGTCATGGTGTGTTGTTAGATGTGAATTTTCAGGTTTGGTGTATAAGGTTGGCCCGAAGTCAGATGCTCCATTTATGATTAGTTGTGATTGATTGATATTTTGATATCAACTTCGTCCCTAACTTTTCAGCATGTTCAGCCAACATGCGAGGATGAATTTTCCCAAGGGGGAGATATTGTAACACCCCGGAAGTCCTAGAGATCAGGCCCCAGAGTTAGAAGAAGTTCAGCAGAAAAAGTCAGTAGAAATTTGCTGCAGAATGAGTCAGGGAACGACTCGTTAGGTGACCCCACGAGTCGTGGTCTAGCTCGTGGGGGAGAAGCCAAGGGAGGTGAGCCAGGCCAGAGGAAACGGATGACTTTACGAGGCGTCTTTCCTGGCAATGACTCGTTCAGATAAGAAAGGGTCATGTCGGCTAGCTGCAATGTCACTGTGGTGGGGCATGGTTCACCTAGTCCCAAAGTTCTAAACAATGATACAAGCATCATATTAAAGCTGGCACCGAGATCACATAGTGCTGAACCAACTTCTGTGTTCCCAATGACTACTGGAATAGTGAAGCTCCCAAGATCTTTTAGCTTCTTCTGAGTCTTGTTCTGCACCCAGGAACTACACTCCTCTATAAGAGCTACATCTCAAATCAAGTGAGCCTTCTCTTGTTTTCCACGATATCCTTCAGATCCTAGCATATTTCAAAACCTCCTGCAACAGCTCTACCAATGGTAGATTCATATGTATCTTCTTCAAAACATCAAGAAACTTCTTACAGGCTGTGTCCTCCTTCTTTTTGAATCTCTGTGGGAGTGGAGGAGGTGGTCTAGCTTCCACAACTTTTTTGTTGTGAGTTACTTGAGTCACCAAGCTCACACTTAGACTTCACAACCTGCTCTAGCTCTGTTTTGTTATCTCTTGGTTTCACTTCACAAAGCTCATTTGCACTGCTTAATGAAATCACGCTGACATTCTCCTTGGGGTTCTTCACAGTATTGCTTGGAAGTGCCCCTTGCGGTCTATTAGTCTTCTGAAGGGAAAATTCTCCCATTTGCCTTTTCAACTCATGGATGGACTTCTGCATCACATTAACCACCTGAATCTACTGAACCATCCATTGCTTCATAGTCTCCTTTAAAGACTGCCATGTTGCTGGCCTTGAGGTCTCTGGAAGTTTTCAGGGATTTCTGAAAGTTTTGATTTCCTCCCAGGAGGGATTTTCTGCATTCATGTACCCTTGATTATAACCATTTCTTGCAAAAACTCCACCATGACTTTGTTGACCCACAAAATAAATAGACTTTGGGTTTAGTGGACAACCTGGGTATGCATGACCTTTTCCACACACCTCACATGATGGCGGTGGAGTCTGAACTTGTTGAACCTGATGAACTTGGTAGCAGCTGGTGTGGTCATTAGCTTCCAAATCACATTCACCAACTGACTAATGTCTTCCCTGATTGCTGCTACACCATCAACTTCAAGCTTTCCTGTGACTTTGGATGTCGTAAAGCCTCTGCCTGAATCCTGATAATTTTGGCTCCCTGCTGACATGAGATTTAATAGAGCCTCTATCTCATCATAGCTTTTGGACAAAATTTTCCCCTGTGTTGTAGCATCCAGTAAGATCACTCTAGCTTTAGCCCTTTGATGAAGTTGTGTCCAATAATCTCCTTCGGCTACATATGGTGTGGCCAATCTCTTAAGTTTCCCTTGTATCTTTCCTTAGCTTGAGCTATGGTATCATCATCTCTTTGCACGAACCCTGAGATCATTCCTCTCAACTCCTTCGTTCTAATCGATAAGAAAAATCTGTTTATAAACTTGTTGGAAAAAGCCTCCCATGTAGTGATGGACCCATATGGCTCATTCTGAAGCCACTCCTTTGCTTCACCAACTAATGAGAATGGAAAGTGAGTTTGACATATTCATCTGACATATTTTGATAGTGAAAGTTCTCATTAAGCTCTAGGAACGTCATCAAATATCTGTGGGGATCCTCGTGCGTATTTCCTTGATAATGACAAGTATTTTGACCAACCGCACGGTTCCCTCTTTCAACTCGAAATTTCCAGTGATAGCCGGCTTAATGATCTCCTTTGTCACGCCCCGCCTTGGGGAGCATGACTGGCACCTGGTGCCCTACTGGGACCTGGACTGCTGGATTAGCTGAGCCTAAGCACTTCCGATGCCAGGCTGGCTCTAACTCTGGATTCAATAAAACGACGGGCTATATAACGGCTATAAATACCGCCTCCAGCCGACTAGGCCTATAGCCACCTGTAAGCAGACAACAACTAACAAGAACAACAGTAGTATGAAGGAACCTATGCGGGCCGACAAGGCCATCATGCTGTCTAGTTACTTATGAATCAAGAAAACAGGTACTAAACTGCTACGTGACCGAGGTCACCACTACCAACTAAATGAGGCCCCACACAGCCATCATAAACAAACTAAAACATACATACGGCCTCACACGACCGGTACAGCTAACCACAGGGAATATACAATCTGCAAGCCTCTAAGAATACTGATAATATGGTCGGGACAGGGCCCCAGCCTACCCATACTGTACAAATAAAAGGGATAAACCTCTAGCTATCTAGCTCCGGATGACTGGAGCTGATAACTCTGTGTGCTGGCTGGAATCACGAGGGATCAGCTCCTCGTCTATGAGTACATGCAGGCAAGTAATGCAGCACCCTAAACGGGCGTCAGTACCACTGGTACTGAGTATGCAAAGCAACAACTGGAAAATAACTGAAGATAAGCAATATAACTGATAAAACTGGAAATGAATAGACTGTAACTGACTGAAAGTATGAGTCTAAAACTCTCCTCAACTATGCTGAAAAGAGTAGAAGTCATACTTGGAAATGTAGCGTTCTACTGTCGATCTATTCACATCTAACGTAACATGGCATAATATAACATAACATAAAATAGCATAGCACACATAAACATTACCCGGCCCCCATAAGCCGGGAGGTACAACCAATATGCAATTTATACCCCTACCCCGGTCATCCCATCTCCCATAGTAGCTATAAGCATCCTACCGGTCCCCTGGGTATGCACTTGGGCCCGATGAGCCCCTGAATATAACTGTACCTGAGTTCGTAGGACTCCTGAATCAACATCCCGGGCGTACCCGCTCGACGGGGGTGTATAAAAGCCGACTAAGGAAAGATATGGTGAAATTGACATCCCATCTTCATCCCCTAGGGGACGGCATGACACTCCGTAGAGCGACGTATCCTCTCCCTCTGGCGGACGAGTCGATACAGTTATTAACCCTGGGGCGGTCATGAATGCTAGGTAATCCAGCCCAAAACAATACAGTCAAGTCTCAACTAGTAATACNATAATTGTTGTCATACTGTACTGAATTTGATACTGAAATAGGATATAATATTTCTGCTGAAAATCATGCTGTATAACTAAGTTTTAGGGTAAACGTGACTTACTATTTCTAACATTCTTTCTAAAATTCATTTTAAGCTACTATTCTGCTTCTGAAATACTTTACGGGAACTTATATTACTTTACTAAGTTTCGGCTGAACATGATAATATCCTGACATATTTTATTAAATTTTGTACTGGACATGCTGTACTATTTCTGAAACTTCCTACTGGAATTTTATATCGTACTAGTAAGTTTCATGCTACACATAACATGATGGTTCTAACATTATACTAAAATTCATACTAAACATAATGTGCAGCTTCTGAAACATTCTACTGGCACTTAAACTATTTGACTATACCGGAACTGCTAGCTTGCCGAAGAAACTGGCTTAACATACCTTGTCCGTTAACTTTCTGAGTGTGTGGCATAACTCGGCTAATTTTCAGCTATTTCTTCCAGTTTCATTCATATTCATAGCAATTATAACTAAATTCATCGATATTCTGGAAGAAAATACTACTTTGAATATGTATATATAGCCCAAACTTTGACTTATCGAAGAACAGCTGAAAACTCGCTATTTCTCGAAAGTCCAGAAGGGAGAAATGCTCACTTTAGGGATAGAAGTATATTGACACTAATTTGGAGCAATTTCACTTACCTTAGCTCGGTAGGAAGATGATTCGCCGACCAAATTTCACGAAACTAACTCTGTAGAAATGTTCTCTGCAGCTTAATACTTCACTACCCAAGATTAATTCGAGTTTTGACTGCGTTTGACGGCGTAATCGGATGAAATTTATATTAAACCCTCGTCTCCCTCTTCTCTCTAGTTGTTTTCTTGAAATTAAGAGTGTAAATTAAATAAAAAAATGAAGTGGGGCTTTATATACTTGGGCCTGGAAACCCCCCTCCGTGGCACGTTGGCCATCGCAGAGGGGCTTCCTCTGTGACACGCTGCCATCGTGGAGGGGGTCTGCCCGGCCTCCTCCTGCGATGGTTCGATGCGACGCTCGTTCGGTCTTTCCCCGGGCCTTTTTATAGCATGTATGACATTCTAAAACTCTTAACCGACATGCGAGTAGGCCATCTACATGTCAAGAATTTACGGGGTGTAACAGCTTTAGAAGAGTTCTCCAAATTAGGCCGAGTAAAATTGAGCATTGGAATCCTATCCTGGTTGTGTGTTTGCTCATGATTTTCTGCCATAGCTTACCTGCAAAAAGTTCTCTACATTTTCGGAACAAATCGAGCCAAGGGTGGTCCCTGACTTCTAGTTGTTGGCATACACTAAGCAAACACCACCTGAAATTCTCAACAACTATAAAGAAACGTAAAATGCAAATAGTGGAATAAAAATCTTAACCTACAAACAATTAATCAATCTTCAAGTCCCCATAACCGATGCCAAAAATATGATGTCTCCAAGCGCATGCACGAGCACGTGGTGGTCAAATAATATAGGATGGTGAAGTCCCGATATCGATCCCTCAGATACTTGTCAGATTAATTGCTCAAGGTTAACATTTTTATTCACTATTCAAATAAACACAAGTAAAATGGGGAAATGGTTTTGGAGATTATTTTACTGTCATGATCCGAGCTGAGATCGCGGATCGAGACACGGGTTGTAGAACCACGGAGGGCTCCAAGCTAACCCGTGGAATATATATAGCGTGATAAGAGCCTTAATAAATAGAAATAAAACATGAACATGATATAAGTGGAAGTCTACGTAATATATGAACAAAAGCGTGAACACAAATGAGAACATTGATCTATCTATACATAATTGTCTGAAAAGCCTCTACTACTATGACATGCTGATCGGACAACACCCCCAACTAGCTCACTAAGTGTGAAACTAAAAGATATGATAAAAACGTAAAGTTGATAATGTCCTTGGAGAATAAGGACTAATCCAAGTGGGAATTGAGCTGGACTGATCGGGAGAAAACTATCAGTGGGACTGAGATGGATCACCCGAACCCATATCATGAGACGACATAGCATAGAGTACGCGAGCAGTACTTTGAATATACTGAGTGTATAGGTAAGTAAAATATTCTAGTAAAAACATTATTCTGAAATCATGAGTATAAATCAAGATAGATCATGAGAGTAAGGACAACATGCTAAAAGCCATAAATATGAAGAACACATATTCATAATCTATTCATTGTAATCTGAACATAATAACCCAAGGTTTAGGAAAAGAAATCATATAACTTGTCATTCTTGAAATTGTAAGTGAAAGCTCATAAACTGATCAACGGATCAAATGTTCTATAAAACATAATATCATAAGTCATGATTATGAGTAACTGAAAACAAGAGGAACAGTGGGAAATTCTTATAACCGACATACCCCATATGAATATATATGGACCCCGACCTGTAAATCCCAAGTTGGGAGGGTGTTCCCACCTTGCCAAGGGTAGAACCATGAAAAAGGCATGATATCACTCATGGGTAGCCCATATGGGCATGGGAGACACTCTCATGGAGGACCCCATCATCACTACATTGGCATGTAGTTCTGAGACCTGGGTGCGCTGGAACCCCAGTCTATTCAGTGTAAAATACTACTTCCAAAACAGAAATAGTGCTCATATCATAATCATGAGACATACTTGAAGTACATGGGCTAGTTGAGATCATGAGATTCATAAACATGCTTGATATACGTGAACTAGCCATAAAATAGGGTCACGATCATAAACTTGATATTCATAAAACCTGTGCATACTTGACTAAATCATCATACTCTAAAATTCATAAATGCATGAAGGGTTCTTGTGAATATCATGGATTATGATCATAAAACACAATTTAATTCATCATACTTGAAATCATGGACTCATACGCTTAAATTTCATTAATCATGCATAATAGGACATAAACTTCATAAACTTGAAATCATGAATTAAAAATAAAATTGAGGATTAAATCTGCCCTAATAGCCATGAAACATCAATAAAAATATGAAGGGATTATACCCATAGAGAAAGCATGGAAGATTTCATGAAAATTGGGTGATAACCCTAGAATTCTATTTGATATTCTTAGAGACTTGAATAATAGAATTGGGATTAAATTGGGTATGAGGGTGGAAGATTTTCCCCTATTCATAACCCTACATACCTGGGCTTGAAGACCCAACAGAATTTGGGGAAGAAGGTTATTAAGAACACTAGTGGTCTTTAGAATTCTTAAAATGACTTAGTTTAGGAGTTAGGAACTTAGGAATTACGACAACATCCTTAATGATCCGACAAGAAAAATCACCCTGCAAGACCCAATGAGGGACTAGACGACTCATTGGGAGACTTGACGGGTCATCCTTGGCCTGTCGCCACTAGCCACCTCTCCTTCATTCTCTAATCTTTTTCACTCAATGAGTCACTTAACGGGTCGTCGAGGGACTTGGTCACTCGTTCTTCAATTTGTGAAATATCCTGGAAATCCATATTTTCTCCATCATTGCACACTTAACGGTTGACTAAACAAATTGTGGGGATACTTAACGAACAATCATTCCATCCGTCAGGCCTCATGAAACCAACATCTTTTCCCACTTTTCCACACTTAAAAATTCATGTAATGACCCGTTAGATCACTTGATGACTCATTGGACAGGTTTTTCTGTTACTTGGTGCAGATCTTCTTATTTTTCTTCATTTCAACCCTTGGGTCTGATCTTAGGGATTTTTTTGGGTGTTACATTATCTTCCCCTTGGGAACATTCATTCTCGAATGTAGATTAAGCATACTGGAAGGCTGGGGAAAGAGCTGCAATCCCAAAACTGACAATCATAGCTAAAAACTTACTCTGGACTGATATACATGACTGAACTGAATTCACTAAACATACAAACATTCTATGACATGAAAGGAACTTAGAGACATTAACTTAACGGGAAACTGAATAGAGTACTAAGGATAGAACTGGTACCTCATGTTGGTACTGAGCCGGAAGGGAAAAGATACAGGTATCTAGCTATCATATCTACTTTGGCTTCCCACATAGCTCCCTCAACAAGCTGATTTCTCCATAAAACCTTCCCTAAAGCTACTTCCTTATTCCTCAACTTTTGAACCTAGTGATCAAGGATCTCAATCGGAACGTCCTCATATGTAAGGCTATCCTTCATATCAATGCTCTCTATCGGAATAATTAAGGTTGGGTCACCAATGCACTTCTTCAACAGGGATACATGGAAAACTAGATTCACTAAAGCTAACTCTGCGGGTAGCTCCCACTCATATGCCACCTTGCTAACTCGCTTCAGAATCCTATAAGGACCGACATATCGAGGACTAAGATTTCCTTTCTTACCGAACCTCATAACTCCCTTCATAGGGGACACCTTTAGAAACACCCAATCATCGACATAAAACTCAAGCTCTTTCCTCCTAATATCCGCATAAGATTTCTGACGAATCTGAGTTGTTTTTAGCCTCCCTCTAATGAGTTGAACTTTCTCCATGGCCTCATGATGTCACGCCCCAAGCATAGGCCTGGATCTTGACATGGAACTTGAACCATAAATGACTCCAAGTCGACCCATGGAATGAATAAGATAACTAAAGCTCAACATAAAAATGCAGAAAACTAAATTCTGAAATAGCGGAAGTCTGAACATTTAATACATATGGAAAATGGAATATCAAACACTGAATTCGAAGTTGAATACATAACTATGTCGGACACCCTCTACATACTGATGAGCTGATGGGACAAGACCCAAACTAGCTCACTAAAATATTGAAACTAAAAGACGATAATAACTAGGCTAATTGAAGGTCCTCGATGGATGAGGAATCACCACCAAGACTAGATATGCTAAACTCTAAGAACTGGCTAACTGCGGGACTGATCTTGAATGTCTGAGCTTTTATCATTAAATGATACAACATAGAGTATGCGGTCAGTACATGGAATGTACCGAGTATGCAAGGTAAGTAAAATAGCTGAGTAAGTAAAACTGAGAACATGTATAACGTAAATCATCACATCATAAGATTCTGAAAGTAAGGCTTGCATGCTATTAACTAAAATCATGATTATACATAACTGAATGCATAACCAAATGTAATGACCCAAATCTGAAAAATGATAATCATATGTAAAACTGAACATTTGATCAAAATGGTTGAAAACATAATATCATAACTGATGAACATGGATAACTGAAATCATGAGGAACAATGGAAGATTTTTCATGTTACCAACATTAACACGATAGAGCTTACGTGATCCCATCTATAACACTCAAGTGGCCAGAGCCGTCCAAAGCCTTGCAGGGCTAAGGGCGCTACCATGATATCGGTATCAAGCTGAAGGCCCCTTGGGGGAAGGGAAGGCTTACAAGGGAGGTCCCAAAGAATATGAACATACCTATGTTGGCACATAGTTCTGAGGTCCGAGGTTGTTTGAACCCCTAGCCTACTCGATGCTAGACACTACTCCCAAAAATATGCATATGCTCTCCATTATTTTTCAATGAAGCTGAGCCATCATCTTTCGACGAAGTTGATCATAACAATATATACATAGTATAAAAATTGAACATGAGGAGCCTTGGATAAAAACATACCACAAGCTAAAAAATGGGAATCTAGACTCCAAAAATCATGTGCTAAGCTAATATAATAAGATTTAGTCAAATCATGAAGACATAGATAGATCATGTGGTCTTACAAAAATTTTAACATGCTTGAAATAGACTTGATAGTAAAAATCATGGATATATACATGGGTAATTCATAAACATTCTTAAATACTGGAAATCTAATCATACTTGGGAGCATAAATCATAAATTCAACTATTCGTGAAACTGGCATAATCGGACATCATACTCTTAAAACTTGAAATCATGAATATTAATTAAAATCATTATAAAACATGCCTATGAATCTTAAAACATGACTAGAACATGAATAGAATTGATCCATGATAGAAACATAGAGAATTTCATAAATTGGGTTAGAACCCCATGGAATCATGCACCTGAATTCATGAATTGAGAAGGGATTTGGGCATGAGAGTGAATAGAAACTCCCATTCATAACCCTATATACTTGGGTAATCTAGTTTTACACTCTTCCTTGAATGTCCAAGAGATTTGGAGAAGAAATTGAAGAGTTCTAGGCTTGATCTCCTTATGAATCCTCTAGTCTTGCATGCATGGGGAGGGAATAGGTTAGCATAGATTAAACCTTCTTAAAACCCTCCTAGATGAGCTTAAAATGATGTATTTTATGGCTTAGAGGCTTAGAAATTATGAAATTTCCCTAATTAAAACGTAGGAAAATTATACACTATCAGGTGTCATGACTCGTCTTATTGATCGTACCTTGATCCTATGGGTCATGGTTTCTTCCCGTTGTAGCCTCTGATAAATCCTGAGTTCTGAACTTTTTCACGATTCACACCACGACTCATACCTTCATCTAACAAGTCGTGGGATCCATCTGTTACCATGATTGGGAGAAATTCCTTGCTCCTTCCTATGGGTAGGGGCAATGACTCGTTGTTCCTTACAACAGGTCGTACCATGACCCATACTATCTAACTCTACCACCCTAGACCCCAACCAATGAGTCCTTACCATGATTCATGGATCCTCACCATAGGTCATACCACGAGTTATCCTGAGTCGAAATTTCAGAATTTTCTGCTAATCACATTTTAAATCCCAAGTCTAGTCTTAGGCACTTCAGGGGTATTACAATATCTTTCCCTTGGGTAAATTCATCCTCAAATGTGGGGTAAGCATACTGAATAACTAGGGAAAGGAACTATTATCCCAAATACTGAATATCTGAAGCTGAGAACTGATGGAGTAACTGACTCTGTACTGAAATACATGGCTAAACTAAATTCTTAAATCATAATAGATGCATTGGCATGACAGAAACTGGAAGACATGAACTAGATAGGAAACATAATAGAGAACTAAGGAGGAAACTAATACCTCAAGCTGGGAATGGGGCGAAAGGAAAAAGATGCAGGTATTTTCCATCATATCTTCCTCGACTTCCCACATAGCTCCCTCAACGTGCTGATTCCTCCACAAGACCTTTACTGAAGTACCTCTTTGTTCCTCAACTTCTGAACCTGATGATCAAGTATTTCAATCAGAATCTCCTCATAACTAAGTCTATCCTTCACACCTACGCTCTCCACCATAAAAACCAAGGTTGAGTCACCCATGCACTTCTTCAAGAGCGATAATGGAAAACTGGATGTACTGAAGGCAATTTTGAGGGCAACTCCAACTTATAGGCCATGTTGCCAACACGTCTCACAATCCTATACGGACCAACATATCGGGGACCAAGCTTATCCTTCCTTCTGGATCTCATCACTCCCTTCATGGGAGACACTTTTAGAAACACCCAATCACCAACTTCAAATTCAAGTTTTCTCCCTCACATCGGATAGGACTTTTGATGACTTTGAGTTATTTTCAGCCTCTCCCTTATAAACTGAACCTTCTCCATAGCCTCATGGACTGAATTCGGCCCTATCAATGAAGCTTTACCTACTTCAAACCAACCAATAGGCAATCTACATCTCCACCCATAAAAAGCCTCAAACAGAGCAATCTTAATGTTGGAATGGTAGTTGTTGTTATATGCAAACTCGATGAGAGGTAACTGATCATCCCAACGACTTTGAAGTCAATCAAACATGCTCTCAACATGTCCTCAAAATTCTGAATGGTTCGCTAAACCTAATCATCTATCTATGGGTGAAAAGTTCTGCTAAGCTTGACCTGAGTACCGAGTCCCTTCTGAAACGACCTAAAAAATTGTAGGGTAAACTGAGAACCTCTATCTGATATGATGGAAAAGGGCACTCCATGCAACCGAACTAACTCCTGAATATACAATATAGCATAATCCTCCGCTGAGTCGGTAGTTTTGACCAGTAGAAAATGAGCTGCCTCGGTCAATCACTCCACAACCACCCAAATAAAGTCATACTATCGGTGAGTATGAGGCAACCCTTTAATGAATTCCATGTTGATTTCCTCCCACTTCTAAGTAGGGATACTAATTTCTTTTAGTATACCTCCAGGTCTTTGATGCTCAACTTTTACTTGTTGACAATTAAGACACTCAGCCACAAACTCTACTATGTCCTTCTTCATGCCACTCCACCAATAGACTTCCCGTAGGTCATGATAGATCTTGGTGGAACCTGGATGTATAGAGTATCGGGAACCATGAGCCTCATGCAACGTTCAATCTCTTAAGTCATCAATACTCAGAACACACAAATGACCCTGATATTGAAGTACACCATCTCCCCCTTGTGAGAAAACCTCAACCTTCAAATTTACTAAAATAGGATCTTCGTTTTGCCTAGCCTTGACGTCAGTTACTAAAGGGGATTCTGAACTGTTCTGCATAATGACACCACCATTTATCAAAAATCAACAAGGCGAACTCCTAATCGTGCGAGCTAATGCACATCCTTCACCAATTCATTTCTTTCCTCTTCCACATGCGACACACTCTTCATACAAAGTATGCTAAGATCATATGCTACCACATTGGCCTTGCCCGGATGATAAAGGACATTCATATCATAATCTTTAAGAAGCTCTAACACCTTCTTTTTCATAGATTCGGGTCTCTCTGAGTAAACACATACTGTAGCCTCTTGTGGTCTGAAAACACATCCATATGGATCCCGTACAGATAGTGTCTCCAAATCTTCAAGGAAAATACTACTGCTGCTAATTCGAGGTCATGAGTCAGATAGTTCTTCTCATGGACCATAAGCTGCCTAGAAGCATAGGATATGACCTTACCATGTTGCATCAATACACATCCAAGGTCGATCCTCGAGGCGTCAAAATACACCACAAATCCATCGATACCCTAAGGTAGTGTAAATATTGGCGCTGAGGTTGATAAGTTGGTAATTTACCAACTCATTAGGCGCTTAAACTTGAGCTTTTGCTTAGTCCTTGAGTTGATTATATGGATTTTATGCCCTCTTTGCTTTTGTTGTGTGCAGATGAGTAAATGTGGAGAAAAGAGCAAAAAGGAAGCAAAAAGAACGAAGTGAGAGAAAATAGGCGGTCCACCGATGATGACCGACGTTAAATAAGGAAGTGAGAGCAAATCGGTGGTCCACTGATGAAGACTGGAAAAATGTCGGCCAAAGGCCGATTATCACTATCTCTAATGAATAATGCCACCGGCGAATCGCGAGTTTCCAGCGGCGACTCACCGGTACAATCGCCGAAAGACACCCATGTTTTTGGAAAGTAGCATAAAGATCCGGCGGTTCACGGATTGGTATTGGCTAAACGCCGAGTGAACTGTCGATGCTCACTGGAGTTGAGTGAGTGTCCAGATAAGACACCCGACGGTTCACGAATTGGACCGGTGAACCACCGATATCTCCGTCGATTCTAGAACGCTACTCAGGGATATAATTGTCCAACACGATAAAAGAGATAAAAAGTATCCTACTTTTCAGGATTTAAATAGAAGATAAAGTATTGTGTACTAGCATACAATATAGAGATAGAAAAAGGTAGAGAGATATAGAGAAGGAGCAGAGCATATCACATCATTGTTTCCCTTTTGAGATGGAGAACATTCTCTTAGTCGAGATAGGGAGATTTTGATTGGTAAATTTGGAAAAAGTACTCTTGGTGAAGCCAAGTGTTTTATATGGGCCCTCACTCAACTGTAGTGAGCATTAGCAGTTCACCCGGCGTTTAGCTTATAACAATCCGTGAACCACCAGATCTTTATGCTACGTTCCATAAACTTGGGTGTCTTTCGGCGACTAGACCAGCGAGTCGCCATTGGCAACTCGTGATTCGCCGGTGGCATTATTCCTTAGAGGAAGTGATAATCGACCTTTGGCTGGCATTTCGCCGGGCATCATCGGTGGCTGCCAATTTGCTCTCACTTCCTTCTTTTTGCTCCATTTTTTCTCTTTTCTCCACATTTAGTCATCTGCACACAAAAAAAGAAAAAATGGCATAAAATCCATATAATCAACTCATGAACTAAGCAAAAACTTAAGTTTAAGAGCCTAATGAGTTGGTAAATTATCAACTCATCAAACCCCCAAACTTGAACCATTGTTTGTCCTCAAGTAATGCAATACTCCTTCATTAAGAAATATTCCACCTCTATTCAAATTTAAACATCACCAATCACCTGCACTATGAAAACCCAAAAATATGCTCACCAAGATCATCGAAAAAGAGAAGAAAGTACCCCAAGAGACCAAAACAATGAAGATGTTTCAAGCAGGCTACCACTTTCCACCAACAAAGCTCATGAAATGATTCATTTGGTAAAACAAGGGCATTTCTCAACCATGAGACACACATAGCATCTCAAGTTATAATCAGTGCACATTCAAAGCTTGCCTTAGAGTTTACACTCCTCATGCCCTATTCCCACCTTAACTCGGAATGCTCTTGTGCCCCCAAAGAGGAATCATGCCACTCACCAAAATAAGAATCCCTATTCTTTTTTTTTCATGTGATCATTTGAATGCACACAAGGGATTTATTGGAAGAGACACTCACACTCACTCTCCCAAAAGAAATCTTCATGCACACACTTGACCTATAGGCTTTCCCTTCATGTAATTTCCCACTAATATAGAGTAGCTGCACTTAGAATCATTTAGATCTTGCGGGTTATGATGTAGGCTCGGGGTAAGGGTAGGATAATATTTTTGTTGTAGTGACTAGATCCTCCCTAATGCTTTTTGTGAACATACCTTACATCATCTCCTTCCACTCACTTCACTTTGTTTCACTTCTTTCCTTGTTTCTAACTTTCATTTATTTAACAACCCTCCTTATAACACCTTTGGCTTTCACAACTAGCCTTATCACCTTAAGAGGAAGCACCGGTTCGCATAAATTGTTTTCCTCTTTTTGATTTATACTTTGGTGCATTTTGACACAATGTGGTGCCCCCTCCAACTGAAATTCTTATCTTCTCTTTTTGCACACCCCTTAACTTAGGCTTTTGCCTCATTTATAATTTTTTATCACTCCCTTTTTCTTAGGTTTAAAGCCTCATTTCATCACTATCTTGTCTCTAGCATTTAGGGGGAATGGATGCCAAAGAGAGGTATTAAGAACGGTCTGAAGACTTGTAAAGTGGTTGCCAAAGAAAGGGTCTAAGGCTCAACGTTGGCTAACAAGGATCAATGCTCAAGGAGGGTATGTGGGTGAAGTGACTAGACAAAGGAAAGCCTAAACTCATGTTCTCGGGCAACTACATCTAGGATTTTGCCTTGAATCACATTTGGGGCAAGTTCTAGACAAGATGTTATGCATGAGATTCATCAAAATTTTCCTCACTACACAAGGAATCACCCTTAAATGGTCTATAAGAGTCATTCTTAACACAAAATATCAAGTTAGGACATCAAAGAAGGCAAACATCATAAGTCAAGCGAAGAATTTACAACGTATCACAAAGAATGTTATGCTGCGGTGCCAACACTTACTTATTATTTTCATTTTCATGCCCAAATTGTAAAATTCCCTTTCAACAATTTCTTTTGGTGGTGCCTCTCAAAACAACTTCATAAAAGACTCAAAACAACATGGCATTTTCCCTTAAGAATGTCTCCACTCAATCTATCATCGAGAAATGCCAACCAAGTTCGACAACGAAAATAAACAAAAACAAAAAAATGCTCCTCAGGAAAGAACCATGGTCTAAACAAAACCCTCGTAGTTTTAATTACTACACTAATATATACAAAGGTGAAAAAGGAACAAGACTTTGGGTCATTTCATGAAAAATTTCGCAATTCAAAACAATGACCCCATTTAATCACTAACAAACAACCATCACAACTAAACCAAGTCATTCATTCATTTTTTTTCAAAACAAAACACCCCCAACGAGGGAAATCATCAATCATCAAAAGAAAACAACAGCCCCACAAAGGCTCTACTCAATCAATTTCAAAATAAAAACATAAAAATAGCCAAAGAAACATCCATCCCAGACCCAATAATCAACTATGCTCATCCGTCCCCCACTTAAGAGAGCACATTGTCCCAGTGTAAATATGCAAAAGGGAAAGGGACAAGAAACTCCTTGAGTGGGTCATTCTTCTTCATCATTAGCCTCTACATCACCTGCACCACCGCCACTGGCTTACCTAGCCCAGCAAAATCATCACCCAGGCACTCGAAGAGATCATTAATCGGACCCTGAACTAAGGAAGGAGTAGCCATTGTAGCATCCAAGGCGCTCATATCCGGCACTTCTGTTGAAGTCCGATTCTTCCACTCATGTATATTAGTCCGGAGGGAGGTTACCACCCCTTCAACCGCATCCACCCTCTTGCATAGCATGGTGACACTCTCGTATAATGACTTGAGCTCCTTTCTGATAGTTTGGGAAATGAGTGTGGGGAGGCTCTTATCCAATCTCTGAAGTTGACTTTCGTGAGAGTTTTTCATCCCACAAGTATGTGGAGACCACTTGGTTGAGAAGATTGCAGAGGGGTAGATGCTACACGCTGAGGCATGTCGCCTGACTCTTGGCCTGACATTTCTGGCTGGGGCATGATTGCCTCTAGGGCTTGTGGTGATTGGTCTAGCCTATGGGAAAGGGATGCTTCCTTCACAAAGGCTTGTATTGTTTTTCTTTTCATTGTCGGTGCCTCGGAATCTCGCTTCTGATCGATGGCTATCACTCCTAGAGCAGCAGAAGGGGTTTCATCAGGGAACAGAAGAACTCCAGCTTGTGAGCAAAGCTGGGAAATTAGGACGGCGTAGGGAATTGGAGTGCTGGACTGCTGAGCCTTTTTCTTCATCTGCTTGGCAACAGTTTCCCCGAAGTTAATGGGGACTCACATCATGATGCAGACAATAAGAATAGTTGTTTTTAGGTTGATCCTCTGCTCATTTTTAGAGGGGATGATCTGAGCATAAATAAAATTCAGCCACAGCTTGGCCTCAAACTTCAAATCGTGGCGAGAGATTTCGCCACCCATTGAGGCCTAGAGAAGGGTGTCAATGGAATAATGCGAGCTACCCAAGCAAACTGATCCTTCATGTCATCTACTCGGGCCATATACTCCGTACCGGTTTCAACTTAGTCTTCCCAAACCAATGAGTTGATGGCCGCTAGGGTAATGTCAACTTCCACCCTCCTTAGCATCACTGACGGCAAGCATGGAAAGTCATCGACCTTGCCCCACTGTTGTATGCTACCTTGTTGGGCCTGATATGAGGCGTTGAACTTTGTTACCAAGTTGGGGTAGTAAGACGGGAGAGGGTTGACAAATGCATTCCACTGCCTTTCTGTGAATTGGGCGGTGATGTTGGGAAGATCACCCCTCAATCCCGCCAAGTCAAACCACTTCTCCACTGTGATGGACTGGCCTTGACAGATGACATAGTGCTCTTTCATGTTGGGGACACAAAAAATGATTGCCTCCTTGGTGTTGGAACGCGGTGAAGTGGCCTTTGCTTTTCCCTTGCCCTTACTAGAAGATGAGGCGGGGGCATTTCCTCTTCTTGTATGCCTAGATGAAGACAGGGTTTTTTCTGCAAGGAAGATGTTAGTGAAAGCTATTCCAAGAGGAAATTAAAATAACAAAAACTAGTTTAAGGGTGAAGTGAGTAACAAGGGTAATCACACATCATTTAGAAAACCACCAGTACCAGCAAGTCGCAGGAGTAATTCACGGACCGCCACTTGCCCGCCGATGCGTACCAAAAAACTAGGCAACTGAAGGGTATATCGGTGATTAGGCGGCGAGTCGCCGGTCCAAATTTGTGAACCGATGATGTAACATGGGATCCACTCAGTGCCTTGAAGTCAATTTTGAAAGTGGACTAGCGTTCCATTGGCAATTCGCCAAACCTGACCAGCGAAACGCTGGACCCCGTCGTCCCCTAATCAACTTCAACAAATCAAAGGAACCCAATAACACACACACACACAGCATGATAGAATCACCACTATTATGTTTAAACACAATCTCATGACGGTTTTCCCTTAAGAATGGTGTCACCCAATCTATCATCGGGCAAAACGTTGCATTTCATTCCGATTGGGTTACTCAGACTTCACCTATTTCAACATTTCACACACATAGAATACATATTCCCCATTCTTTTCAACAACCAGAGCATATTCATGAATTCAATAAGAAATGGAAATAAAGCATTAACACTAAGAGAATTAAGAACCAATGAGAAAATCAAGACAAGGGCAACAAAAATTTTACCACAATGTAGGACTGCATGCACACTTGAGCTGCAAAAGCTTAGAGAATTCTCAACAATGGCACTTCAAGAGATATGTAGTGGAGAAGGAATTGTGAGTGAAGTGAATGTGTTAGTGAATAGATGGAGACGGTTTTATAGGTGAGAGGTGGAAGATTGATAGGTTGAGGGGAAGGTGGAGAGTTAATGTTGGTGTGTTGTTGGGAAGTGGGAAGATGTAAAGGTGGGAAAGTGGAAAGGTTGAAAAGAGAGAAATATAGGGAAGTTGGAATGTTGGGTAATGGAGAGACAAAAATGGAATGTAAAATGGTGAAAAAGGGGAACTAAGGGAATATTTCCAGAATAGGGCGACTTATCAAGTATTTGGGATTTGGTGGGTCCGCTCTTTAATTTCCATTTTGAGACAAATTCATACCTCGAGCAGCGCTACATCAGTGGTTCGCCGAATCACACCGGCGTTCCGCCACTTTAATTCTCCTCTGCCGTGATTTTGTGCCCATTTCTCTGTTCTTAACCGGTGACCCACCGGCAATTCATGGATTGGATCAGCAATCCGCCGGTGACTCGCCGCTTAGGTGCTAATGCTTCAGGTCCTCTGTGTTACATCGGTAACCCATCGACGGTCCGTGATTTTGCTGCGACTACTCACCGATGGGTCCGCCGGTCTATTGATCCAAGCTCCAGCCTTCTATTTTGCACTCGTCTTGAACTGGTTTGCGCTTCTGGACCAGCAACTCGCCAGTTCAGCGTCGTTTCTCTCTATGTGGTTTGTTTCTTACTTTGTTCCTCACTTCATCGCTCCTACAAAACAAAAACAACAAATACATAAAATAATTCACTAAACACTTGGTTTTCCTCCCAAGAAGCGCCTTAGTTAATGTCGTGGCACGATGTAGATCTCATTCAACACCTCTTTTCTGACGGATCATAATCCGACTTCATCTCCTTAAGCTCCAATGCTTTGTCCTCCTCGTCATTTTGAAACACTCTTGTTACCTTGCATTCAGGGGTCGTTTCAGCTGATGGACACACCTTGAAGGTGACTTCCTCACTTCCAACTCAGAATCTTAGCTACTCGAGCTCCACATCCACCACGGCTCTCCCCGTAGCTAACAACGGTCTTCCCAAAATAATGGGAACCTCCACATCAATTTCGCAATCAAGGATAACAAAATATGCAGGTAGGATAAACTTATCCATTCTTACCAACACATCTTCTAACACCCCCACCGGTCTTTTTATGGACCTATCTGCCATGAGCAACCTCATTGACGTCAGCTTTTTACTTCCGAGTCCTAATTTCTTGAAAATGAGAAGGGGCATTAAATTTATGTTGGTACCAAGATCACATAGAGCTTTTTTAAACACACATATCCCAATTGTACAGGGGATTATAAAAGCTCCTGGGTCTTCCCGTTTGGGGGAAATGTTACTCATCATCGTCGCACTACAATTGTGTGTTTTCTCCCCACTACCTGCATCAACCACCTTTTTCTTCTTCAGCAATTATTTCATATACTTTGCATAACCTGGCATTTGGAGTAGAGAATCCCCTAACGGTATATTTATGGACAACTTGCTAAACATGTCAACAAACTTTTTGAACAGGTCATCCTTCATTTTCTTGGCCAAACGTTGTTGATAAGGAGGTGAGATTCTTGATTCAACCTTGTAATCAATTGGGGCCTTTAGGCCTGCCTCGTTATTATCAGCATGTGAGAGGATTTCATCATCCTTCCCCTCTGCTTCCTCTTTAATCTTTTCCTCACTCCTTGGAGTTATTGGCATTTTATAGACTTCATCTTCTTCATTCAATTTCGGGTCATTAACCTCTTTGGGATTCACTGGTGTATCTCCAATCACCTTTCCACTCCTAGTGAAAATAGCCATGCATTAACTATCTTTCTTTGGATTGGGCATTGTGTCACTAGGGAGCGTTCCCTTCATTTGGGGGTTCATTTGAGCTGACAAGTGATTCATTTGGGCCTCCAAATGCTTGATGAGGATGAATGTGAACTCACTATTTAGGCAATGTTAAACACCTCTCCTCTTAATTCTTTCACTCCGCTCTCGGTTGACTCCACATTCTTTAGAACTCTAGATAACATTTCTTCAATTTTTGAGCTACCCGCGTCACTCACGTGCAGCTAATTGTGGGATTTCCCAACTTTTTGAGGGGGAACAAATGGGTTCAAACTTCAGTGATAGTGATCTCCCTCTTGATTTGGCTCCCGATNTGGCTCCCGATTACCCCACCTTTAATTTTTTTGGGGCCATCCCTGCGGCTAACGATTTCTCCAACCTTGATTGTCATCCCTTGGGCGCCATGGGCCTTGGTTTTCTCCTTGGAATCCAGGTCGAGGACCTTCCATTTGGTTTCCCATGTATTGACATTCTTCTTCATATCTCGGCAGTGACGATTCTCCATCGTATTGCAAGGGACCTTGCATTCCCACAATATTTACCACCTTGGGCCCTGCTCCCATTACATGTTTTGTCATCAATTCCAGCTGTGTCATCATCTTAGCAAGATTCTTATCCCGCTCTTCATCCCTTTTTTGCAATTCAGCCGCCAATGCACTTGAGCTGGTCTCATGGGTGGACACAATTGTTTCTCTCGTGTGCCAAGCCCTATTGGTCTTTGTCATTCTATCTAGAAGGGCTTGGGCCAACCCATATGTTTGATCCATAATAGAACCACCATCTCGGTTGTTGTCCATGGACTTGTTGATGGAATCAAGGGCCCTGTAGAAACCTTAGAGAAGCACTCCATCCGGCAGTCCATGATTTGGGCAAAGAGCAACCTTCTTTTTGAACCTTAACAATGCCTCGTGCAAAGGCTCTCCCGGTTCTTGCCTGAAATTTGTGATGTCGTCACTCACCTGCAGCATCTTTGATGGAGAAAAAAATTATCTAAGAAAGCCTCGATTAACTCTTTCCAACCCAGAAGGAGTTCCTCCAGTCACATTGTTGCCTCCCCCGTCAGTGAGAAAGGAAAGAATCTCAACCTGATTGACTCTTGACTAATATTTGTAATATTGAAGGGCTAGCATATCTCCAAGAATATTCTCAAATGCCAATCTTTGTTCTCACTTGGTTTCCCGCCAAAGAGTCCCTTCATTTGCAACAAATGCAACATCGTGCTTGTGACATGAAATATTGCATTCCCTACCGTCGATGGTACGCGAATGGCTCCCACAATTTCCGGCATCACCGGATTATCCTCATCATGTTCCATATTACCTTCCACTGAGCTATTCCTTGCTTGGGAGTGATGGCTCATGTGGTTGTGAGATCCTAACAACATAGCAAACTCATCTAAAGTAGCTACAATGCAAATTTATTTCAACATAAAAATCAACACAAGAATATCAAGGGCTAGTCCCCGGCAACAGTGCCATTTTTTATAACATCGAAAATACACTCCACTTTTACGAAAGAGTGTAAACAGTTTTTGTATCAAAACAAATATCCCAAAGGATGTCAGGTTCGAATCCCACAGAGAATTGAGTCGATAATTCAAGAGTTATGAACTAATTCAAATTAGAATGCATAATTGTTCAACATTTGAGAAGTAACATTAGGGGGGAATTAAAGGGGAATAACTATCTAATTCTAAACTAAGTCTAAGTGGGGGGTATTCCAATTGAAGCAATCAAAAGTGATATGGCTAGGGAGATTTATAGATGCCATCTCAACTAAATCAGGAATTTCTTCAATGATTTAGACCCATAATTAGCATAGATATAAGTAGATAATTCACATTCTCTTATTTTTCAACCATAAGAATGTTTATGCCTTGGGTTCTTTCAAACCCCAAAGCCAATTAAAGTAATCAAAAACATAAGCTTGAGGAAGGGCTAGCAATTTCTAGACTTGACCTTTAATGGAGTGAAAATGTAGGTTTTAACTATCTCTAGATTAATCCCACATACAAACACTCAAATTCCTCACTATTATCTTCTCACCCAATTCTCACTTTTCTCTCTCAAGCAAAACCAAGAAAAGTAAAGCACAATTCATATTTGCAAACCATTAATTTTGGAAATTATAACTTGGGATAAGATAACAGATCTACAATTTTAGTAAAAATTCAAGAGAAATTTATCAAAAATGAATAAAATTAACAAACCCACCATGAATATACCTCTATCTAGAAAATTAGTCAAGCATATTTAAAGATAGAGAGAAGATATCAAGAGGATTCCCCTCACATTCAGCATATTAGCATCACAAATTTTCTTCACAAGCTCTTACAACAATGGTGGAATAACCCCAAAATGGGTTAAAGAAAAAGAAGAAGAAAAGTGCTACTTAACTCTACAAATCTATGGTGAAAGGATTCTACAAAAAATTCTATGAAGAAGATGAAGTCTAGATGATTCAATGAATGGTGTGCGATGAAAGTTATGTAGATATCTATACATTCTTGTGTAAAACTTTCCCCAAATGCCCTTGAAAATTCTAGATTCGTTGGAGACCTTTTTGGACCCTTTTACCCTTCATTAGACGGCTTCTTCGATGAGGAACCGGCATTTCCCCGGTGGCAATCCGTGGAGCACCAAACATTAGCCTGTTGAAAACATTGTCCTGGCAGGGGGAACCAGCTGTTCAATGGGCGTTTAGCTGATGCCATTCTGTGAGGGGCCAGTTGTTTAGCCAGTCTCGGCAATATCTTCGGCATTTCGCCCTTCCAGATCCACATTTAGCCAATTCAAAGCATGTCTTTGTACCTCTTCTTGAGCTCAAATCTTCCATTATCTTTGGCCCCTCTCCTTCATATGCTAACTCATCAAATTTCATCTCAAACTCCATATATTTTGCTCGATTTCATGATTTCTATACTCACATGAAGTACCTACAAAGAATTCAAGAGAAAGGGCATAAAATCCTCATAAACGACTCGAAAACTAGGCAAAAATTCATTCTTAGGAGCCCAATAAGTTGGTAAATTTCCAACTCATCAGAGGTGAGTCGAGCCTTCAACTCCTAAAATCTCTTTTCGCAGGCCTCCAACCATTGAAACTTCACTTTCTACTAGGTCAACTTAGTCAACGGTGTTGTAATGGAAGAAAACCCTTCGACAAACCTCCTGTAATAGCCAGCTAAACCCAAGAAACTCATGATATCTTAAGGACTAACTAGTCTACGCCAATTCTTCACAGCTTCTATCTTTTGAGAGTCCACCTACACACCCTTTCTTGACACCACATGACCCAAAAATGCTACTAAATCCAACCTAAACTCACACTTACTGAATATAGCAAACATTTGGCGATCCCTTAAGAGTCTATAGCACCACCCTCAAATGAGCGACATGCTCCTCCTCACTCTGAGAGTATATGAGCATGTCATCTATGAACACAATCACGAACATATCCCAATATGGCTTGAACACCCCGTTCATCATATTAATAAAAGCTATAGGAGCATTCGTTAGTCCAAAAGACATAACTACAAACTCATAGTGACCATACCGAGTCCTTAAAGTTGTCCTCAGGATGTCACTCTCTCTAACTCTGAGCTGATGATATCCGCATTTGAGGTCTATTTTTGAGAAACGCTTGGCACCCTGAAGTTGGTCAAACAAGTCATCAATTCTAGGAAGAGGATACTTGTTCTTGATGGTAATGTTTTTCAACTACTGGTATCCAATGCACATGCGAAGAGAACCAGCCTTCTTTCAGACAAAGAGAACTGGCGCACCCTATGGGGATTTGTTAGGTCTTATGAAACCCTTTTCTAAGAGATCCTTTAACTTCTCCTTCAACTCCTTTAGCTCAGTTGGAGCCATTCTTTAAGGAGGAATATATATAGGCTGCATATTGGGAAGAAGGCCAATACCAAAATCAATCTCCCGCTCGGGAGGGACTCCTGGTAGATCATTTCCAAACATCTCTAAATATTCGCACACTATAGGAACTGATTGGGTAGTCGGGATCTCAGACGAAGTAATCTTAACCCAAACTAGATGGTACACGCAACCCTTAGAGATCATCTTCTTTGCCTTAAGGTAGGAAATAAAGCAACCTTGCACAGCTGAACTACCCTTCCACTCTAGGACTGGCTCACCTGGAAATCGAAACTTTACCGCGCGGGTTCTACAATTTACTGAGGCATAACATGCATGTAGTAAATCCATGCCAAAGATAACATAAAAATCTATAATGTCTAACTCTACTAAATCTGCTGAGGTGACTTTTTGAAGGACTGTGACAAGGAAATTTCTATATACCAGTCGAGCTATAACTGAATCACTAACTAGAGTAGAAACTGTGAAGGATTCTTATAGGATTTTAGCACTGACTCTGAAACTACTAGCAACATAGGGCGTCATAAAAGATAATGTAGTCCCTGTATCTATCAATGCATATACATCAAGATGGAATGCTCATAACATACCAGTGACTACATTTGGAGAGACCTCCTGCTCTTGACGAGATGCGAGGGATAAAACCTATTCTGACGTTGTCCACCACCTGCACTAGTGGATGCACCCTGCTGAGCTGAGCATGCTGGTGGAGCTGTTGAACTAGTGGCTGGTCTCAACCTCTACCATTGCCCTATCCAGCTGCTGGATAATCTCTGAGAGCATATGTCTGGGCTTTCTACACCCGAAACAAGCACCTGTACCTGCTAAGCACTGGCCAGTGTTCCTCCTACCACACCTGTCACAACTTGGAATGATGGGTTCTATGGGCCTACTCCCCTAACCTTGAGATATTGATGCTCGTCCTCTCTGGTCGTGCCTAGATCTGGATGGCACACTCACTGTTGGTGGCGTTGGGGCTGATGATCTATAGTGGGACCGTTGACGGTGCCCACCACCGGACCTCTGTTTGGGGAACCTAAAATCGTGGGTCTTATCCCTCTTGGCCTCTATCTCTCTCACTCACCTGCAACCACCTCTATCTACTAGGCGTATAGGACCAACTGTGAGAAGTGAATATCTTTATGAAGCATAGCGGTCCTACAATCCTTGACCAAATATTCTGTTATCCCATGCACAAACCTGCTCACCCAAGCTCTCTAATCAGCCACCATCTCCGGCATATATTTTGACAAACGAGTTAACTCCAAAGCATACTCTTGAACTGTCATGTTGTTCTGCCTCAAGTTCACAAACTTTGGTACCTTGATCTCCCTCATCTCTTGGGGAAAGAATCAGTCCAAGAACACTGCGAGAAACTCATCCCAACCAATGGGGCCCACTCAAACTCCCTTGCTATCCCTCCACTATCTGAACTAGATAGTAGCAACTCCTTTCACCTGATAAGAAGCTAAATCTGCACACTCCTCCCCCATCACCACCTTAATATGGGTTATCTTTTGGATCTCATCAATAAACACGTGTGAGTCCTCATCCACCCTTGACCCAAGAAACTTAGGGGGATTCATCATGAGGAAGTCCCTGACTCTAGGTGTTGCCGCGTTTCCACTCTGGGGAACATGAGCCACCGCCTGCTGATTGACCTAAGCAGTCAATGCCTGTGACAACATATGGATGGCTGCCCAAACTCAGTGTGGGAAACCTACTTAGGCACATGATCCTCGAGGGTTGGTGGGGCTTGTTGGTGCCCATCTCTATTGCCATTCTTATGGCCATTTCCGTTCATGTTCCTTCTTTCATTAACTTGGCAAGAAGGCATGATTCTGCAAACACATATAGAACGAGTTTGAAGGATAGAAAGACATTTTGTCGCACGACATAGATCATTAAAGAAGGGAAATTTCCTAAAATACTTTGAAGCCTCTTCCTATAAGTGTGGTGCGCTTAACACCATGAAAAAGACTTTACTTAATGCGGCTTTCAGAAACCCTAGGACACTTCAAAACCTATTGCTCTAATACCAAGTTTGTCATGACCCAGGCATAGGACCAGATCTAGACACAGAATCTAGAATGATAAATGGCTACAAGTAGACCCATGGCATGAACAGGATACTAAAGCTCAACATAAATAATGTATAAAAGTAAATTCTGAAATAGTAGAAGTCTGAACATTGAATACCTGAACAATGGAATATCAAACACTGAATCCAAAGCTGAATACATAATTATCTATGAAAAGACTCTACATACTAATGAGCTAATGGGACAAGACCCCAACCAGCTCACTAAAAGACTAAAATTGAAAGATGATAATAACAAGGCTAACTGAAGGTCCTTGATGGATGAGGACTCACCACCAAGATTGAATATGCTAAACTCTGAGAACTGGCTAATGGCGGGACTAAGCCTGAATGTGTTATCTTGTATCATGTAATTATATAGCATAGAGTATGTGGTCAGTACTTGGAATATACCGAGTATGAAAGATAAGTAAAATAGTTGAGTAAGTAAAACTGAAAACATGTATAATATAAATCATCACATCATAAGATTCTGAAAGTAAGGCTTGCATGCTATTAACTGAAATCATCATAAAACATAACTGAATGTCATAACTGAATTGAATGACCCAAAGCTGAAAATTGATAATCATAAGTAAAACTAAACATTGGGTCAAACTGGAGGAAAATATAATATCATTATTGATGAACATGCATGACTAAAATCTTGAGGAACAATGGGAGAATTGTCATGTAACTGACATTATCATTATAGAGCTTATGTGGTTCCTACTATCACACTCAAGTTGGCAGAACCGTCCAAAGCCTTGCCAGGGCTAAGGGTGCTACCATGATAGCCATATCAAGCTAAAGGCCCCTAGGGGACAGGGAAAAACTCACAAGGGAGGTCCCAAAGAATTTGAAATACCTACATTGGCATGTAGTTCTGAGATAGGGGTTGTCTGAACCCCTAGCCTACTCGATGCTAGACACTACTCCCAAAAACATGCATATGCTCTCCATCGTTTTTCAATGAAGCTGAACCATTGTCTTTCGATGAAGCTGATCATAACAATATATACATAGTCTGAAAACTGAACATGAGGAGCCTTGGCTAAAAATATACCACAGCCGAAAAATGGGAGTATAGACTCCAAAAACCATGTGCTAAGCTAATATCATAAGATTTAGTAAAATAATTAAGTCATACTTAGATCATGTGGGCTTGCCCAAACTTTGACATGCTTGAAATAGACTTGATAGTATAAATCATAGATACATACATGGGTAATTCATAAACATTCTTAAATACTGGAAATCTAACCATACTTGGGAGCATAAATAATAAATTCAACTTTTTGTGAAACTAGCATAATTGGGCATCATACTCTTAAAACTTGAAAACATAAATTTTAATCAAAATCATTATAAAACATTCCCATGAATCTTAGTACATCATTAGAAACATGAATAGAATTGACCAACGATAAAAACATTGAGAATTTCATAAATTGGGTTAGAACCCCATAGAGCCATGTACCTGAATTCATGAATTGAGAAGGGATTTGGCCATGAGTGTGAAGAGAAACACCCATTCATAACCCTACAAACCTAGGTAATCTAGTTTTACAGTCTTCCTTGAATGCCCAAGAGATTTGGAGAAGAAATTTAAGAGTTCTAGGCTTGATCTCCTTAAAAATCCTCCAGTCTTGCATTCATGGTGAGGGAATAGGTTAGTATAGATTAAACCCTCTTAAAACCCTCCTAAATGATCTAAATCAATGTAGTTAGGTCTTAGGGGCCTAGGAATTATGAAATTTCCCTAATTAAAATGCAGGAAAATTACACACTATTAGGTCCTCGACTTGTCCTATGGATTGTACCTCGATCCTATGGGTTGTGATTTCCTCCTGTTGTAGCCTCTGATAAAACCTGAGTTCTAAACTTTTCCACAATTCACACCATGACTCGTACCTTCATCCACCGAGTCGTGGGATCCATCCATTACCATGACTGGGATAAATTCCCTACTCCTTCTTAGGGGTGGGGGCAAAAACTCATTGTTCGTTACAATTGGTCGTACCTTGACCAATACCATCCTGCTCTACCACCCTAGACCCCAACCAATGAGTCCTCACCATAATACGTGGTTCCTTACCACAGAAGTACCATGAGTTATCCCGAGTCAAAATTTCAGACTTTTTTGTTGATCACATTTCAAATTTCAAGTCTAGTCTTATGCACTTCTGGGGTATTACACATGAACTGAATCTGGCCCTATCAATGTAGCCCACCTACCTTGAACCATCCAATTGGCGATCTACGCATCCACCCATAATGAGCCTCAAACGGCGCCATCTGGATGCTAGAGTGATAGCTGTTATTATAGGAAAACTTAATGAGTGGCTAGTGATCATCCCAACTACCCTTGAAATCAAGGAGGCACGCTCTCAACACGTCCTCAAGAGCTAGAATGGTCCGCTCAGCTTGACCATCTGTCTGTAGGTGAATACATATTCTAAGCTTCAGTTGGGTACCAAGGCCCCTCTAAAACGACCTCCAAAACTGAGAAGTGAACTGAGTACCCCTATCAAAGATATGGACAAAGGAACTCCATGCAACCAAACCAACTCTCGAATGTACAATCTAGCATAATTATCAGCTTCATCAATAGTTTTGACCGGTAAGAAATAGGATGAATTGGTCAATCTGTGCACAATCACCCATATAAAGTCATACTGCCGGCGTGTACCAAGCAAGCCTATACTGAAGTCCATACTGATCTCTTCCCACTTACAAGTAGTAATGCTAATATCCTAAAGCATACCTCCCAGTCTCTAATGCTCAACCTTCACTTGTTGGCAATTCGGACACTTAGCCACAAACTCCGCTATGTCTTTCTTCATGTCATTCCAACAATTGACTTCCCATAGGTCACGGTACATGAGGAGTTAGTAATTTACCAACTCATTAGGCTTTTAAGAATGAGCTTTAGCTTAGTTTTTAAGTCTTCTAGTTGGATTTTATGCACTTTTCCTTCGGATGTTGCAAGTACTTAACTTGAAGAGAAGGAGCATGAAATTGAGTAAAAAGGATGACATACAAGTGAAAACTGGCGCTCCACTGGAGGACACCGGTCAATCACATGCACCACTGGTCAATCACATGCACCCATTGGAAGGATGAACAACTGCAACCGGTGGCTCGCGGACAACAACCAGCAAACTGCCGGTGCCATCACCGAAATGTTTTGTACTTCATTCGACAACATAAGAGATCAACCGGTGGCTCGTGGAAAGAAACTGGTGAATTACCGGTGCCATCACCGAAATTATTTGGAATTCACTGGTCAACAGTTAAGATCAACTAGCGGTCCGCGGATAGACACCGGCGAATTGCCGGTTCCATCACAAGTGAAAGACGCCTGAAAAGGGCAAAAATGTCCTATTCTGAAAAAGAGGAGAATGTTATGACCTACTTTTGTACATATTCTCGAAAAAGTATCTGAACATGGGATGGATTATTCCCACTACTTTTGAGAGAGAGAGAACTCCATTGCAGAAGAGAAGAAATATTTGAATATTACTTTTTCATCTTCATCTTCTTCAGCAAGGTATAACAACCATTGTAGAGATATGTTGAGCTTGATTATGCTTACTCTTAATGATGAAATTCTTGAGTTTACTGATAAATATGCTCTTATGTTTCTCAATTATGAGTAGCTAAATTTATAGCTAGAGTTGTGTGATGATGGGTGTTTGATTTAATTGGGTATCACTACATTTATCTTGTTATTGCATAATTAGTGAAAATCTATTAGATTCTCCACAAATTATAGTTGATTGCTCATTGTTGCAAATATGGGTTTTGTTTTCTTACTTAATTTTGGCTTGAAAAAGAAGAATTAAGTAATGGGGGAGAACTTAATAGTGGGTAGGGATTTGATTATGTGGGGTTGGGCTAGAAATAGCCAAAAAACATGGTCATAATCCCTTTTAGAGGTTGATGGCAAGAAATCGCTCATCCCCTAACCCAATCCGTATTGGAATGATTAAATTGCACCTTGAGGTTTGAAAGGACTTGAGGATAAGGCACCCAAGTGGTTGAAAAACATTGGGCTCCATATTTTTAAAGGTTATTTACCCATATTAGTAATGACTTGATTGTCTTGTAAATCCCGATTTGATTGAAATCCCATCTAAACCACACCTCTGGCCTTTGATCATTATTATTTCTCGATTTTGGTTATCTTTCTCTCTTGATTAGCTGAGTTTAGATTTTATAATCTTATNAACCCCTAAACTTTAACCATTGATTTTCCTCCAGTCTCTTGATTAGCTGAGTTTAGATTTTATAATCTTATTGCATTCACTTCCCCCCAAATCTACTTTTACATTTTCATTGCTTGGATGTGAATCAATTCAATTCACTAAACAACTCTTGTGTAAATCATTCCCTATTCCTTGTGGGATTTGACCTCGACACCCATCGTATTATTTATTTTGATTCAATGATCACTTACATTTTCTCTAAACGAGGAGTATATTTAAGTGTTATCAAAAATGGTGCCGTTGTTGGGGAATAGCACTTGATGTCCTAGAGTTGCTGTTAATTTGAATTGATTAAGCATCTTATTTGTTTTGACGTTGTTCTTGCTATTGTTCATCTAGGGTGTATTCATATAAGCAGACATTCGTAAGAGGTAGATAGTAAGGTGGAACGAAATATGGAACATGAAGAGGATAATCCCGTCATGCCTGAGGTCGCAGGTGCCATTTTCCTACCAGCTATGGCGGGGAATCAGTGTTTCATGTCACAAGTATGATGTTGCACCTATTGTAGATGCAAGGTCTCTTAGGGGGTAAACCGAGTGAGGATGCAAATTTCCATTTGAGGAACTTCCTCAAGATTTTCCAACCTTTTAATATAATTAGTATAAGCCAAGAGTCTATTAGGTTGAGGCTCTCCCCATTCTCCTTAACAGGAGAAGCAACTATATGGTTGGAAGAATTGCCCCCTGGATGCATCACCTCGTGGAAAAAGTCGACAAAAGAATTTTTGGATAGATTTTTCCCTCCTTCAAGGATGTTGTAGCTGAGAGATGACATTACAAACTTTAGGCAAGAGTCAGGTGAGCCTTTGCATGAAGCATGGTTGTGGTTCAAAAAGAAGGTGTCTCTTTGCCCTAACGATGGTCTTCCCGATGGAGTGTTACTTCAATGCTTTAATCAATCCCAAGACTCTATTAATAAATTAGTCACCAATAACCTAGTCGGAGACTCAATCATGGACCAGACGTATGGTCTAGCTAAATCCTTTTTAGATAGGATGACGAATACGAATAGGGTGTGGCATGAAAGGGAGATGAATGTATCTTCACATGATGCTGGTTTTAGTTTGCTAACAATTGAAATGAGAAAGAAAGATGAAGAGCGAGATGAAAATCTTGTCAAAATGATGACTCAGCTGGAGTTAATGACAAAGTATGTGATGGGAGTTGGGTTGAAAGGTGTAAATGTTGTGGGAATGCAAGGTCCAATGCATTTTGTGGGAGAGTCTTCGCCACAAAGGTATGAGGAGGAGTGCCAATATATGGAAAATCAAATGGGGGGTTCTCAACCCGGATACCAAGAGACTAATCAAGGCCCCTGGTGCCCAGGGGAAGAGAACCAAGGTTGGAGAAATCGTGATGCACAAGGATGGCCTGATCGGAATAAGTGATGGGGCTATAGAGAGCAAAACCGTGAGGGGGAATGCTATTATAGAAGCACAAATCCATATGTTCCTCCTCCTAAAGCTGAGAATACCCAATATCGATCAGGTGAGTGGTGTAGGGAACTCAAAAATGGAAGAAATGTTGGCAAGAGTTCTCAAGAAAGTTGAGCCAATAGATAGCAGGGTCAAAGAACTTAAAGGGGAGGTGTCTAACCTTGCCCAAACAGTGAGATCACACTCGGCTTCTATCAAGCATTTAGAAGCCCAAATGAACCACTTATCTTCTCAAATGAACCCCTGGATGAAGGGAACACTTCCAAGTGATACATTGCCAAATCCCAAAAAAGATAATAAGTGCATGGCTATTGTCACTAGAAGCGGAAAGATGCGGGCTATAAGCCCAAGGATGTTGTTGCCCTAACGGAAAGTGATGTGAAAGAACTGGATGAGGTGCCACAAGCACCACATAATGGTGATGATGTTGAGGATCAAGGTGAAGGAGATGTTGGTGAGACTCCCTCAAATGATAAGGAAGGAGATGTGAGCATGAAGGCCTCGAGTGAGAAAGAGAAAGAACCAAGAGTTATACCTCCTTATCCACACCGGTTAACCAAAAATAAAAAGGATGATCAATTCAGCAAGTTTATAGATATGTTCAGCAAATTGTCCATAAATATATTTTTGGTAGATGCTTTACTACAAATGCCCAAATATGCAAAGGATATGAAAGAGCTTTTGAAGAAGAATAGGGTAGTGGATGTGAGCACCGAAGAGATGACACATCATTGCAGCGCATGATGATGAGCAAGCTTACCCCGAAATTGGAGGATTCAGGAGCCTTCACAATCCCTTGCACCATAGGGTTGTGTGTATTGAAGAAAGCCCTCTGTGATCTGGGGGCGAGTACAAATTTGATGCCCCTCATAATCTTCAAGAAGTTGGGGCTTGACAACACCAAAGCTACCTCGATGAGATTGTTAATGGTTAATCGCTCTATCAAGAAATTAGTGGTTGTTTTGGAGGATGTCTTGATAAGAGTAGATAAGTTTATTATACCAGCTGACTTTATGGTTCTACATTGTGAGATGGATGTGGAAGTTCCAATCATATTAGGGAGACCATTACTCACCATGGGCAGAGCCTTGGTAGATGTAGAGCTAGGTGAGCTCAAGCTTTGTATGGGAGGTGAAGAGGTTACCTTTAAAGTATGCCAAACTGTTGAGCCTCCAGATGAATGTATGGTGATTGGAGTATTGAATGATGAAAGTGAAAATGGAGGAGTTGATATGGAAGAGGATGAGTCAGAGATGATCCTCTGGAAAATGGAATATGAATGAGAAATACGTCATACCACGATGTTAACTATGGCACTCCATGGGAGGCAACCCAAGTGTTTTATTTTAAGAATTTTAATGTTTTGTTGTTTTTGACTTTGTAGGTAACTTGGATACACAAACAATGGAGAAGAGAAATAGGGCACGACGTTAGACCAACTAAACGCCAGTGCCAATTAACAAAATGCCGGTGAATCGCTAGCTCAAAACAGTGCACTTGGAAGTTTGAGGGTGTTAGGCAAACTTCTAGTTCAAATTTTCAACTCACTGATCAATCGCCCATTAATAACCAGTGAAAGAGAAAGTTATTAGGCACCGGTCATAGAACCGGCGAAACGCTGTTCCTTACCGGCGATCGTCGGTTAAACGCAAGTGCAATAAGTTCATTTTTCTTAAAAATATTTTTAATTGATCCATGGATGGACCCAACCCAGGAATTTAAAAACACCGGTCAAACCCCTACAGATTCCCATAAACTCCTTCTTCCACCTTCCCACTTCTGCATTACACCTTTTCACTTTACCCATATATCACCTTTTCACCTTCCCACCATTAAAGCCACCTTTTCACCAACCAATTCCCTTTCCTCCCTCTCTCTTATAAAACCCACACTCCATACCTCATCTTCTTCACCACTCACTCCACTTTCAAATATACTAAAGCAAGAACAAGTTATGTCAAGTTCTATTGTGCAAAGTTTGTTCTTTCTCATCATTGTGCTTTCGAATCCATCTGGTATTCCATGCTTACTCTATTTTTAACTATCAATTGACACAATATGAATGTTTTTGAGATTTGGACCACCGAAATACACCCAAATCATCTATCCCCATTCCACCTTTTTTTGTGCTAGATGCTACTTTGTTATTATTCTTTCTTGAG
Organism: Datura stramonium; assembly: GCA_018107945.1. Lineage (NCBI taxonomy): Eukaryota > Viridiplantae > Streptophyta > Magnoliopsida > Solanales > Solanaceae > Datura > Datura stramonium. Next base: position 43,174 of record JACEIK010000296.1, on the reverse strand, counting down.
TATGTGGGGGTAGTGATATCGAGTGAATACCAATGTGGGTTTGTCCTTTGATAAAATGCTTGTTCCTTAGTGTGTAGAATTTGAGTTGGGGATGAAGTCTAAGTAACCCCATGTGTGCTTATAATGCAAAATTTTTCTAATGATAGATGGAGTGACATCTTTGTTATGTTGAGTGGGTGAGCTTTAAATTTAAGTGTTCTGCTATTTTGCTAATACTGGGAGGAATTTGACCGCCAGGCATCCACCGGCGAAACACCGATTGAAATTCCGGCCAGTGCTCAAGCCTTGAGTCTAGTTTCCTAGACATGTGTTACACTGGCATTCCACGAGTTGAGACCGGTGAAATGTCGACGTCTCGCCGGATGATCCTGTATGTCCCAGTGTTCTATTTGTGTTACACCCGAGAATTTTTTTTAATGATTATCTGAAATTTATATGTCATATTAGGGGAATTATGGGTTGTATGTTGGCTGTAGGTGAGTATGGAAACATGTGAAAAGGGAAAAGCAAAGAGTATGTGAAGTTTGTACGTAAGGGTCAAATTTAAATGGACATATCTCCAAATTGTAAGTTTGAGTCTAGTTTACAGCGAAAAAATCGCTCATCAATTGGAGTTTGGAGTAAAAAGTTATGCTTGTTTGAAGACAACACTATCGCCAGAGAAAACACTATGGCGCGCGGGCGCCGAGTCAGGCAGGTAGTAGGTGCGCACGCGCGAGGGCACGTCGCACGGGCGCCGCACGCGGGCCCTGCCTAGTCCGCCTATATGAAGTAATTTTGAGTAAAAAGCTCATTTCTACTCTGTTTCACCTCATTTTTTCAGAATTCACAGAATTAAAAGCCCTACGACATAGTGAAAAGATATCCCATGTAATAAACTTCACTCTTGTCGCTTTTGGGCTTTGGGAAGAGACCCTTGGAAGAAAGTCATGGCTTGTTATTGTCTTTTTGTTGATTGTGGTGTTGCTGCATTTTTAGCTGGTTCTAGGGAGAGGAAAAAGTAGGAGTCTACACCTACTTTAGCGAATAACATCTCCAAGACATGGTAGGTAATTCCCTTTTTGATTTCTTTGAGTTGATGAGGTTATAACTTGGAGAATGTTGTAGTATTGTGTGGTTGTTCCTTTGTGTGTTCTTCTGGCATGTTGCTGCCCAATTTTTCCAGAACTTTGGTGAAGTGAAGTTTCTTCTTGTTGTGTTTGTAAATTGGACTTGGAAGGAGCCTTAAGGAGTAAGCTTGAAAGAAAGGTTTTCGGAAAAATTAGAGTCGACGTGCCATGGTATGTAAAGGCGTCTCTTTCCTTGTTTTTCAAGCTCGAAACTAAGTCATTGAAAGGATCAATATTCCTATGTTTTTAAAATCATATTGAGGCATGTATGATTTTTTCCAAAGGGATTGGAAGTACTTTGGATAAAGCTTGAATCGTTAAGAATGGTTGAAGCGAACAAATGTGATGCGAAAGTTGTAATTTTTATGTGATTGTTGTCATAGTTGTAAATTGAGTCTGAAGTCCCCTTAACATGGGCATCGTTAGCTATTCCTTTGCAGTATATTGTATATGTGATATTGAATATATGTTAAGATCTGGTCACTTAATTAAATTGGTAAGAAATTCTAAGACGACGACAAGTGATCGAACTTAAGCTAAGAAGATGACGCTAAATCGATTGAGGGTAAACGATCTTATTGAAATGACGTTTCCATAATATTGTTATTCCCTCCTATAAGTGTATGTTTTAAGGTTATTAAGGTAAAAAAGAGATTTTATGTTTCCCCTCCTTAAAGCTAAGAAAGTGTCGTGTAACGAATAAGCTATGCCGAGATGTTAACGTGAAAAGCATGGGTAAGTTGTTAGTCTTTTTGTGATGTTATAAAAAGGGAAGATAAGAGTAAATGTTAGATCTTTTAAGGTAACATGTGAGTAATATGCTCTATACTCATAATTTCTTTCTAGAACCTTTGAAAAACGTTAAAATATAAGCAAGACAAGGTTTAGAAGATAAAGTTGTCAATTATGTAAAGAGGTAAGTGTGTATAAGAATTAATGGAATAGTGAACACCAGAGTAAAGACTTGAGTGTAGAGTGAATAATGTTTGTCAAGGAAGTTAATTTGAATAAGGAAAGTAGAGCTAAAGGTTGTTAAATTAGACGATATGGGTTACGATTGTGAACAAGTTAGGCAAACAGCTAGGAAGAATTACCCTATTCTAAAGACGTTTAGTAAAAGAGTTATAAATAAAGTTCTCTCTGTTCAGTATGTGTTAAGTTGATGAATGCCTAGTAAAGTGTTAACTTCTTATGAAATGATTAGAATCGAATGTTTTTGAGATAGTAACTCAAGTTAAAGAAAAGTTTTCGTTATGTTTTCAAATGATTATGTTAAGTTATCCAATCTATGCGTTGAAATTATTTTCCAAGTTTGAAATAGGTAATCCTAGGAGATTATAAGCCACTTATAATAACGTACATTTTCTTAAGCTCCTCATATAGTTTCACATTTGTGTATGTTAATCCATCATCATCCGAATTACAACTATAAGTCTTTTTTTGCCTATAAGACAGCACTTAGAGAGTTTCTTATGAGTTCCCAAGCTGAACAAATTCAATCTTAGATTCTTAAGTTATGTCTCTACGTCCCTATGTTACGTTGAAATGTTCTATGCTAATCTAAGAAGTTTTCAATAAATCATATTTTGAGAATCATGCTAATGTCTCAGTCAAGTACTTGAAGTTGCATACAAGTCATTATAAGAATTTCTGGTAAGAAGTCTTAATGTATCTGATTTTCATGTTATAACATATAGTTGAATTCTTTCAGTTATATTGAAGTCATACATCTATATATTCCGCTCTTGTTGAGTTATCATTTGAATTTTCTAAATTCAGAGGAGAGATTCTCCCATGTACCAATGTCCCTAATGTATAAGTAAGTATAAGCACATGCTATGATAATGATCAGTTAAGCTTAGAACTTTGAATACCAATAAGTCTCCTAGAGGTCACTCGGTTAACTAAATATGAGTTTATACGTTATATAGAAATCTCATATGTTGTATGTCTGTAGTTGAGCTCTCAGTTCGATGTATATGCTAAGCATTATGACAAATAACTCCAAGTTCCAAGTTATAATTTCCATGTTTCCCTGCAAATAAGACAAATGAATTAAGATCTATATATGCTCATCAACGTGATAAGTTTGATAATAGAATTTGAGTATACAGTTGTCGATACATATAAAGGAACCACCCTGTGGACAGTATATATATGTAGTTCCCAAATGTTAAAGGATTGTATAGAAATGAGAATCCATGTGCTTCTACTCAAGCTATACGTTAAATTGGTAAGATTATTTGTAAGACATTACTTATAAGCCTACTAAAGTTCTCATGCTGTCT
>JACEIK010000296.1:16485-35089 GCA_018107945.1 Datura stramonium | reverse complement strand
CTAAGTTAGTTATTACAGGATTGTTATCTCATGGTTACAGTTTCAGCCTTACATACCAGTATATTTCATTCGTACTGACGTCCCCTTGCTTGGGGACCTGTGTTTGTTCCGCAGGTGCAGGTAGAGGTCAAGATGTCCATTTGAGTAGCAGTTCGTGAGGTCAATAGATGGTTGGTATGCTCCTTTCTTCCTAGAGCTAGGTCCTAGTTATTTATGCTTGAGTTTTGAGATACGGTTATGGGTAGGTCGGAGCCTTGTTCCGACCATCAGTTAGTTTACACTTTAGAGGCTTTGTGGACTTAGTGTGTACAACGGTATTCAGTGTGTGGCCTTGTTGCTTTTTGTTGTTTAGTTTAGCATACTCATATCCTTGTGTGCATTTCAATTGTTTACCCTGTATTGTTGAGACATTATGGGTCCAGTTTGTTATTCAGTTGATTGTGACAAGTGGCCTGGACGGCCTAAGTTTTACAGTTACAGATGTCATATAGCCGGCTTTCCAGTCAGTCAGGTATGGGGAGCCAGTCGAGCCCTCCCCCCCAGTTATAGGGTGTGACAAACCCATTGGCCATTTACATTGAAGTTTCTCCCATTCTCACTGTGGAGTTCGATGGGTCCATTCTCGTACACTTGTGACACCTTTAAAAGCCCTAACAATTTATACTTTAGTTTTCTAGGGAATATCCATAGTCATGAATTGAACAACAACACCCAATCCCCTGGAACAAAACTACGCCGCAACAATTTTTTGTCATGATAGTATTTTATTCTGGGTTTGTAAATTGTTGCATTCTCATATGACTTCATTCTAAATTCATCCATATCATGTAAATTTTGGATTCGACCTTGGACATCTCTTCCCAATTCCAAGTTTAAACTTTTCAATGCCCACAAAGCTTTGTGTTCTAGATCCACCAGGAGGTGACATGCTTTGTCAAACACCAACTAATAAGGAGACATACAAATCGGTGTTTTAAATGTAGTCAGATATTCCCACAATGCATCATCTAACTTCCGTGCCCAATCGGTTCTGTTCACATTGACTGTTTTAGTCAAGATGGACTTTATTTCCCGATTTGACACTTCCACTTGTCCACTGGTTTGCGGGTGATACGAGGTGGCCACTTTATGCTTTGCACCATATTTATATAGTAGTTTTCTGAACACTCGGTTGCAAAAATGAAAACCTCCGTCGCTAATGATGGCTCTAAGGGTACCGAATCGCGAGAATATATGTACCTTTAAAAAGGTTGTTACACTTCTCATTTCATTGTTGGAAAACATAATCCACTGCCACCAAAATGTATTTTTCCCATAAGAACTTACAAAAGGACCCATGAAGTCGATCCCCCATACATCAAACAGCTCAACCTCTGAGATTTGTGTTAGCGGGAGTTCATGCCTCCTTGAAATACTCCCTGTCCTCTGGCATCGATTACATTTCTTCAAAAAGTCATGGGCATCTTGATGTAATGTAGGCCAATAAAACTTGCATTGGAGCACCTTAGTTGTTGTTCACGCACTCCCAAAATGACCTCCAACATGGGAAGAGTGACAAGCATCTAGAATTGGGACCATCTCTACTTCTAGAACACACAACCGTATTAACCCATCTACACAACTTCAGAAAAGTTAAGGTTTGTCGAAAAGAATTTTTGGACATCATGTCTGAATTTCTTCTTTTGCTGAAAATTCAAGCCTTCGGGTATAATGTTGTTGGCCAGGTAATTTGCAAAATAAACAAACCACGGTGTTAGGTCATGGGTTGCGGCTAAGATTCGCTCATCCGGAAAGACATCATTGATCTCCTCTTGGGTTCTTGGTTGTCTATTTGTCTCTAGGAATGATAAATGGTCTGCTACTTAATTCTCACATCCTTTACAGTCTTTCACCTCAAAGTCGAATTCCTGCAACAACAACACCCACCTAATCAATATTGGTTTAACATCCTTCTTGGCCATTAGATACCTGAGTGTTGCATGTTTCGTGTGCTCCACCACATTAGTTCCTAGAAAGTACGCTCGGAATTTTAATGCCACCCCACTTGCATCGCACATGAGCTCAAAGGGTTTTGACCAATAAAGTGATACAATGATTGGAGAGGAAATCAATCTTTCCTTCAACTCCACAAAAGCCTTCAAACAATCTTCATCAAAATTGAATTTTGCCTCTTTCTCTAACAGCCGAAATAAGGGATGAGCTATATTAGAGAAATCTCTAATGAATCAGTGGTAGAAACCCGCATGTTCGAGGAAACTCCTAACACCCTTCACGGTACACGGTGGAGGTAACTGAGCAATGGCATCCACTTTGGTCCAACTGTAATACCCCGAAAGTGCCTACGACTAGACCCGGTCTTTAAAAATGGAAGTTGGCAGAAATTTAAAAAGAATCATCATAGGATCCACCAATAATCCGCAGGAAGTGTCCGGGTGAGGCGCAGTGGGGTAAAAGTTAGGGGTAACGGGTCAAGGAACGACCCGTGGCTTGATGTCACGAGTCGTTGTTCGTGGTCATGGTGAGATTGATCCTTAGTCTAGGAGAAGGTAACAGGTTGTAGGACTACTCGTGATGAGTAGCAATGGATCTTGGTGAGAAATCATTGGAAAGAGTAGGAAAATCTCCAGTCGAGGTGATGGATGAAACCCGTGACTCGTTTGAAGGAGGCACGAGTCGTGGTGAGGCTCGTGGGAAGGCCCAGGTGCAGGTCATCTGATGTAACGACTCATCCTGTCGAGTCATGGGGTTTGAATATGAGAAGTTAAGTTTGGGTTGTGAATGAAACGTACGGATACCATGAGTCGTGGTATCTTGGTACGACCCGTAGGATCACCCGTGATCACTAACAGTGCTGAATTTTCAGGAAATTCATTAAGGGTATTTTCGCCGTTCCTAAGTCCTAGGGTCCTAAACTACGTCATTTAGGGCTCTAAATGCAGTGTTTTAGGAGGGGGAAATCTATCCTAGGCTCATTCACATCCATGCATGCATATTAGAGGATTTTAGGAGGTGATCAAGCTAGAATTCTTCAAGCTTTCCTTCAATCTTTCACAAGGAGTGATAAAATTTTATCTTCCCCAGGTATGTAGGGTTATGAATGGGTGAATCCGTCCACACCCATGCCCAATCTCTCTTTGAATCATTGAAATTCCTCTGTTGATTCTATGGGGTTTTTGACCCAATGCATTAAATTCCTAATTCTCTACATGGGTATGATTTAAATGTGTTTTTATTATTGAATTATAATTCATGGGCAAGTTTTACATTATTTTCCATTAAAATCATGTTTCAAGCTTTATAAATTCAAATGCCCATTTATTAGAAGTCCATGAAAGGTGAAATTTATAAAGAATGTTCATGTATGATGAGGTATTAATGAGGAAAAGTATGTTTTCAAGTTACCCATGTTAGTGAATTGAGTATTTTTCAAGCATGTTAAAGTATTGGAAAATGCCAGCATATTCAATTATAATTTATGATTTATGATATGGATTTCATGATTGATTGATTTATGACATTGGCCGATTTAGGGCCCCTTGATTCATGGCTAAACATGTATGTAAATGGGGATCAATGATGTTAATGTTTATTTGGCCATGAATCTCATGAATGATGTTTATGATTTACGTACGAGCCTAATGTGCATGTTTTTGGGAGCAGTCTCTAGCACCGAGTAGCCCGGCGTTCAAAGGACTATACTGGTATCTCATAACTACGTGCCACCATAGGTTCCTGTTGATACATTACAATGTTATGGATCCCCTCTTTCATGATATCACTTAATGCACGTCCCTTGTCTTGCAAGCCTGGAATGACTCTGCCCACTTGAGTGAGATAGTTGGGGAATCATGTAAGGCTCTACCATGATAGTGTCGATTATGAAGAGTCCTCCCATTGTTCCGCATATTCTTATCTATTGTTATGTTTATGTTACTTTGGCTCAAGTTATGGTTTATAAAGCTTTTCTCTTATGGCTATGATGATGAATGGATTACAAATTTTTTTAAAACCTTGAGCCTTATGTTACATTATGATATTTATATTATGAGCATGTTGTCCTACTCTTACGATCTTTTATGTATTTAAAATTTCTGTTTTACTTGACTTGCCTGCTCAGTATATTCCATGTACTAGCCACATAATCTATGTTGTATCGTTTAATGATACAGGCTTCGATCATCAGACCCAACGCCGTCATTAGCTCATTCTTGGAGTTAACATCCAGTCCATTGGAGAGTCCTCAACCCCCGAGGACCAGTTGATATCAGTTATCTCTTTATGTTCAGTTTTCTAGACTTGTCGGGTTTGTTTGGGGTGTTGTCCCATCAACATACCAGATATGTTAGAGGGTTTAAGACTATGTGTAGTATTCAGCTGTCATGTATGAAGTGCGTTTTTCTTTCCATGTTATGTTATTATTATGCTTCCCCTACGTTATCTTGTTGATATTCCTCTTTAATAGATTAAGATAGATGTATGTTATGCGTCGACTTGGAGTCTCTCGAGGCTCCTTGTCCCGTGTTGCGATCCGGGTCTATATTCTAGTCATGACAAACTTGGTGTAATACCCCGGGAAGGCCTAAGAATAGACCCGGGAGTGTAAATTGAAAAGTGCAAAAAAATTGGCAAAATACAACAAGACGAACCACAGAACGACTCGTGGTATTAAACCATGAGTCGTTGAATGCGGTCATTGGTTAGGGAAAGGTGGCAGTGGAGACAACAGGAGGTATGACGACCCGTTGTGGGGTACAATGGGCCTTCCTTTGCGATCGTGGTTAGGGTCAAGCTGGGCGACAGGGCAAATAATGGGAGACCCAATGACCCGTTAGAGGAAACCACGGGTCGTTGGTTATGGTCGTCGTTGGAGGATAAGGATTTCTAGTGGAAGTGAAGGGTTGAGACCACGAATCGTTGGAAGGAACCATGATTCGTGGTGAAGCTCATGGTAAAGGGGTTAAGATCTTTTGATGAGCAACAACGGATGGTGTAATGGACCATGGTTTCAAGGGACGAGTCGTCCTGTCCGTCCGTTGGTTAGTTCAAAGAGGAGGCATTCAGCAGTCCATTCAATGAGGGACATGACGAGTCGTTGGTGGTTCCCACAACCCCTTTGTACCACCCGTGGGTTTCATCCGACTAGGTTTCAATATAGGTTCATTAAGGATATATTCAACTTTTCCACATTTTAAAACCCTAAAACCACGTCGTTTGTGTATTTTTATGAGTGGGTTAAGGTGAGATATGTCCTTTTTGCATGCCCATTCTCATGCAAGAACTTTAGAGAGATTTTGAGAGATTCAAGATCCTCTTCCACAAATTTTCATCAATTTCTTTGTGGGTATTCAAGGAACCTCGAAATCAATCCATTCCCAGGTATGTAGAGTTTTAGAATGGGTGAAATTCTTCCCCACCCATGCCTAAATTTCAATTTAAATCATGAATCCTTCTATTGAAGTCTATGGGGTTTTACTCAAATGCATGAAAGTATGATTTCTCTTTATGAGTATGATTTAATTATCAAATTATGAATGATGGGCAGTTTTATTATTATTATTTTCTATAATCATTTTTCAAGCTTTCCAACCCAAAATGCCGATTTGATGAAAGTTCATGGAAGTTACGATTTATGATGAATACTCTATAATTTGAGTTTATTGATGATGGAAAAGCATGATTTTCAAGCTACCGATGTTTATGAGAATGTTTTGAAAGAATTAAATATGATGAAGTATTGGGCAATGTCCACATGTTAAAGAATGATTTATGATTTATGAAGCGAGACATGATTTATCTATTTATGATGTTGGCCGATGAAAAAGGGCCTATGATTCTTGGATAAGCATGTTTTAAAGGGGATCAATGATGATAAATGTTATATTTTAGCCAATGAATCTTAATGCATGATGTTATTGATTTATGTATGAGCCTATATGCATATTTTTGGGAGTCGTGTCTAGCACCGAGCCGCCCGGCATTCAAAGGACTACACCAGTGTCTCATAACCACGCGCCACCGTGGGTTCTAATGATATATTGAATTGATAATGATCACCTGAAATGTGATATTACACCTAATGCACGACCCCTACCTAGCAAGCCAGGGTCAGCTCTGCCCACTTGAGTGAGATAGTTGGGGCATCATAAATGGCTCAGCCATGATGGTGTCGGTTATGACGTGTCCTCCCATTGTTCTGCATATATTATGCATTGTTATATTTATGTTTGGCTCAAGTTGTGTTTTGGTAATGTTTACTTACGATTATGATTATGAATGCTATATGAATGATTTGAAAGCCTTGAGCCTTATGTTTTCTTGCAAAGTTTATGAAATATGCATGATGTCCTTCTCCTAAGTTACTTATGAGTTTTGTTTTGCTTTTAAATGTTTGTTTTACTTACCTTGCATACTCGGTACATTCCACGTACTGGCCGTATACTTTCTATGCTATATCATTTCATGATACAGGGTCGGGATCTCGAGTGCATCCTCATCCTTAGTCCATTACAGCTTACATTCTCAGCTTATTAGTGAGTCCTCATGTTTCAAGAGCTATTTTACAGGCTTTTATGTAATCTTATGTTTTAGTGTTATTCGGGTTAGTTGGGAATATTGTCCCATCAACCCATTTTATGTAGTAGAGGCTTTCAGACATGTATAGTATTCAGCTCATGTGTACTCTTAGTATTTCTGGTGTTATGCTATGTTTATGTTTCCACTATGTTTTATGTTCCACTTACTTAAATGAGATTAGATGTATGCATTTTCCATAGGTTGACTTGGGGTCTTTCTGGGTCCCTTGTCCCATGTCTATGATCCTGGTGTACATTCGGGTCGTGAAAAACTTGGTATCAGAGCAATAGGTTTGAAGTATCCCAGGGTGTCTGAAAGCCACGTTAAGTAGAGTCTTTTTCATGGGTGTGAAGCACGCCACACTTATGAAGAATATACTACTTGATGTTTAGGAAATGTTCCCTTCTTTAATGTTCTATGTCGTGCGATGAAAAGCCTTCCCACCCTTCTAATTCGTGCAATTCGCGATTGCAGAGTTATGGCTCCTAGAAGAATTAACAGAAGGAGGAATGGAAATGATGAAGGCCACGGAGATGGAAATGACCATGGGCATCAGGAAGCCCCACCAGTTTAGAAGCCCCAAGCACCAGAGCCAGCTGCCCATGCTGAGTTTCAGGTGGTTATTCAGATGTTAGCGCAGGCCTTGACCGCTCAGGTCAACCAACAGGCTGTGGCGCAGGTCCCACAGAATGGCAATGTAGCGGCGGCTTAGATTATAGACTTCTTGAGGATGAACTCTCCTGAGTTTACAGGATCAAAGGTGGACGAGTATCCATACGAGTTTATTGAAGGGATCTTGATGGTCACTCAGGTGATGGGGGTGACAAATGGGGAATGTGTGGACTTGGCCTCTTATCAGCTAAAAGAGGTCGCTCACATTTGATACAAGAAATGAAAGGACAACAGGGCAGCGGGAGCGGGCCCTATCAGCTGGGATGAGTTCCACATGGCCTTTCTCGACAGGTTCTTCCCTCGGGAGATGAGAGAGTTGAAAGCAGCTGAGTTTGTGAACCTCAACCTCAAGCAGCGAGTGAGCCGATTTTTACATGCTGTGGATGGTTACTTAGAAAAGGATTGCAGGACTGCCATGCTTCACCAAGATATGGACTTATCACATAGTGTTGTACGCCCAACAGATGGCGGCGGCTCATGCAAGGGAGAGGGAGGCAAAGAGGGCACGGACGGACAGCCACGGGTTTTCACATCAGAGGAACAGCGGTGGCTACCACCCATAGTTTTAGCAGAGATCACTAGCCCAACACCGTCCTTAGCTAGTGTTCCATCCACGCCAGGGGTGATCAGAAGAGCAAGGCTTCAGGATCGAGGAATTAGAGAGGCACCTAGTTAAAGTATACTTCTCCAGCCTACGGGAAGTGCGGCAAGAGTCATGCCAGAGAGTGCTTGCTCGGTTCAAATGTTTGCTATGGGTGTGCTAGGTCTAGACATATACACCGAGCGTGCCCATATGCTAGACAGGTGATGATAGGGTCGTGCACAGACCACCAGGACAGCAGCAGCTCCAACCCATTCCGCTCTACAGGGAGGATCGATTAGTGGAGGTGGTGGACAGTGCCAAAACCGATTCTATGCCCTTGCCTCGGGCCAGGAGCAAGAGACATCGCCAGACCTGGTCACTAGTATATTGCGTGTCTTTCATACCGATGTTTATGCCTTGCTAGATCCGGGAGCTACCTTGTCTTTTGTGACTCCTTGCATTGCTAGTGGACTTGGAGTTATTCCCGAGACCTTGTCAGAACTGTTTTCAATTTTGACCCCTGTTGGTGATTTGGTCATAGCTAGACGAGTATATAGAGAATGCCTGGTTACTGTGTTGCATAAGGTTACCCTAGCAGACCTTGTAGAGTTAGCCATGACTGACTTTGATATTATTCTTGGCATGGATTGGTTTTTTTCATGTTATGCTTTGATTAATTGTAGGACCCGTATGGTGGAATTTCATTTTCCGGGTGAGTCAGTGCTGGAGTGGAAAGGTAATTCGGCGGTACCAGTAGGTAAGTTTATTTCCTATGTTACGACCAGGAAGATGATCTCTAAAGGTTGCATATACCACCTAGTTAGGGTTAAGGATGTGGAGTCCAAGACCCTGACTATTCAATCAGTTCCAGTGGTGTGCGAATATACGAAGGTGTTTCCCGATGATTTTCCAGGTGTTCCTCCGGAGAGGTAAATTAATTTCGGTATTGATCTATACCCGATACACACCCTATCTCTATTCCTCCCTACAGGATGGCTCCAGCCGAGCTAAAGGAATTGAAGGATCAGTTAAAGGATCTGTTAGATAAGGGCTTCATTAGACCGAGCCAGTCTCCATGGGGTGCACCAGTTCTATTTGTTCGAAAGAAGGACAGTTCCCTTCGCATATGTATTGACTATCGGCAACATAATAAGGTAACTATCAAGAACAGGCATCCCTTTCCCATGATTGATGATTTATTTGACTAGCTTCAGGGTGCTAGGTGTTTCTCAAAGATTGACCTCAGGTTTGGGTATCACCAGCTCAAGGTTCAAGAGAGTGACATCCCAAAGACCACTTTAAAGACTCGGTATAGTCACTACGAATTTGTTATTATGTCTTTTGGACTAACCAATGCCCTTGCAGTTTTTATGGATCTAATGAACAGGGTATTCAAGGCATATTTGGACATGTTCGTGATTGTGTTCATTGATGACATCCTTATATACTCGCGGAGAAAGGAGGAGCATTCCGCTCACTTGAGGGTAGTACTTTAGACCCTCAAGGATCTTCAACTATATGAAAAGTTCAGTAAGTGCAAATTTTGGCTAGACTCGGTGGCATTTCTGAGTCATGTGGTATTAAGCAAAGGCATAAAGATAGATTCCCAAAAAATTGAGATGATGAAAAATTGGTCTAGACCGGTGAATCCTTTTGAAATTCGGAGTTTCTTGGGTCTATCAAGCTATTATCGAAGGATTGTTTAGGGTTTCTCATCTATTGTGGCTCCTTTGACCAAGTTGACTCAGAAGAAGATAAAGTTCCAATAGTTAGAGGATTGTGAAAAAAGCTTCCAAGAGTTGAAGACCTGACTCACTTCAGCACCTATGTTGACTTTACCCGAGGGTACTAATGGCTTTGTTGTATATTGTGTTGCATCGAGAGTCAGACTGGGATGTGTATTAATGCATCGTGGGAAGGTAATAGCATATGCCTTGAGACAACTGAAATTTCATGAAAAGAATTACCCAACCCATGACCTCGAGTTGGCTGCTGTGGTGTTTGCATTGAGGATATGGCGGCATTACTTGTATGGTGTCCACGTGGATGTATTTATGGATCACAATAGCTTGCAATATGTGTTCACATAGAAAGATCTAAAACTTCGACAAAGGAGGTGGTTGGATTTACTTAAGGACTGTGACATGAGTGCCCTTTACCACCCGAGCAAGGCAAATGTGGTTGCGGATGTGCTTAGTAGGCTCTCAATGGAGAGTGTGTCCCATGTGGATGAGGAGAAGAAGGAGTTGGTGAAAGATGTTCACCGACTTGCAAGACTGGGAGTTAGATTGATCACTCGACCGATGGCGGTGTTGTTGTACATAACGGGTCAGAATCGTCCTTGGTGTTGGTGTTAAATCCAGGAAAGATGAGGATCCAATATTGAGGAAGCTTAAGGAGGCAGTGCGGAGTCAGAAGGTGGAGGTTTTCTCCAAAGGGGGATATGGTGTGCTACGATACCAGGGTCGACTATGTGTTCCGAACGTCGATAATTTGAGGGTTTGGATATTGCATGAGGCACACGGCACTAGATATTCCATCCATCCGGGATCCGCGAAGATGTATCGAGACTTCCGAGAAATCTATTGGTGGGATGGGATGAAGAAGGATATTACGGAGTTCGTAGCTAAATTTCCCAACTTTCAACAAGTGAAAGTTGAGCATCAAAGGCCAAGAGGTGTACTTCTGGATATTAGCATTCCCAATTGGAAGTGGGAGGAAATAAATATAGATTTCGTTACAGGCCTACCTCGTACTCGTCGACACTATGACTTCATTTGGGTGGTGGTAGAAAGGTTTACTAAGGCTGCACACTTCCTACTAGTCAAGACCACAGATTTAGCGAATGATTATGCTAAGTTGTATATTCGAGAGTTGATTCAACTTCATGGAGTTCCCTTGTCTATTATTTCAAACCAAGGTACTCAATTTACCTCCTAATTCTGGCATTCTTTTCAAAAAGGACTTAGGACACATGTTAAGCTCAATACAACAGGTAGAACGAACCATTCAGACCCTCAAGGATATGTTGAGGGCATGTGTTATGGATTTCAAAGGTAGTTGGGATGACCATTTGCCCTTGATCCAGTTTTCCTATAATAATAGTTATCCCTCTAGTATCCAAATGGCACCGTTCGAGGCTCTTTACGGGCAAAGGTGTAGATATCCCATCAGATGGTTCGAGGTTGTGAGGCAACTATAATAGGGCCAGGTTCAGTTGAAAACCGCTTAGAGTCGTCAGAAATCGTATGCTGATGTGAGGAGAAGACATTTGGAGTTTGATGTAGATGACTGGGTATTTCTAAAGGTGTCTCCCATGAAGGGAGTCATGCGGTTTGGGAAGAAAGGGAAACTCAGTCCCCGCTATGTTGGTCCTTACCAGGTTGTGAGAAGAGTTGTAAAAAGTGTTTGGGTGACCCACCCTTGGTAGTCTCGGTAGATAGCATTGGGGTGAAAGACAACCTCAGTTATAAAGAAATTCCTGTTGAAATCTTTGATTGTCAGATTCGGAAGTCGAGAAACAAAGAAGTAACTTCAGTTAATGTTTTATGGAGAAATCAGCATGTTGAGGGAGCTCCATGGTAAGCTGAAGCGGACATGATGGTTAGATATCCACATTTGTTCTCTACTGGCTGGTTCTGACTTAAGGTATCAGTTCTACCCTATGGTCCCATTCAGTTTTCATGTTCAGTTCATGTGTACAAGTTTCTTTTATGTGTATGAATGTGTATGTAAATCATGAGATCAGTTCAGCTATGTGGTTTGATTCGGAGGTAGTCATTCTATGAAAATTTTGGTTAAAATGATTAGTATATGGCAATGATAAATTTTATGTTTCAGTTTGCTGCTTCTTTCCCACATTCGAGGACGAATGTTTCCAAGGGGATATATTGTAATACCCTGGAAGGCCTAAGAATAGACCTGGGAGTGTAAATTGAAAAGTGCAGGAAAACTGGCAAAATACCATAGGACGGACCACAGAACTACTCGTGGTATTAAACCACGAGTCGTTGCATGCTATCATTGGTTAGGGAAAGGTGGGTGGCAGTGGAGACAACGGGAGGTATGATGACCCGTTGTGGGATACAACGGGTCGTCCTTTGCGATCGTGGTTAGGGTCAAGCTGGGCGACAGGGCAAATAACGGGAGACCCAACGACCCATTAGAGGAAACCACGGGTCGTTGGTTGTGGTCATTGTTGGAGGGTAAGGATTTCTAGTGGAAGTGATAGGTTGAGACCACGACTCGTTGGAAGGAACCACAAGTCATGGTAAGGCTTTTGGTAAAGGGGTTCAAATCTTATGATGAGCAACAATGGACGATGTAACGGATTGTGGTTCCAAAGGATGAGTCTTCCCGTTCGTCCGTTGGTTAGTTCTGAGAGGAGGCATTCAGTAGTCCATTCAACGAGGGACATGATGGGTCGTTGGTGGTTCCCACAACCCGTTAGTACCACCCGTGGGTTCTATCCAGCCAGGTTTCAGGGCAGGTTCATTAAGGGCATATCCGAATTTTCCATGTTTTAAGATCCTAAAACTACGTCGTTTGTGTATTTTTCTGAGTGGGTTAAAGTGAGTTAAGTCCTTTATGCATGCCCATTCTTATGCAAGAACTTTAGAGAGATTTTGAGAGATTCAAGGTCTTGTTCCCCAAATTTTCATCAATTTCTTGGTGGATTTTCAAGCAACCTTGAAATCAATCCATTCCTAGGTATGTAGAGTTTTAGAATGGGTGAAATTCTTCCCTACCCATGCCCAAATTTCAATTTAAATCATGAATCTTCCTATTCAAGTCAATGAGGTTTTACTCAAATGCATGAAAGTATGATATCTCTTTATGGGTATGATTTAATTGAGTTTTAATTATCAAATTATGAATGATGAGCAGGTTTATTATTATTTTCTCTAAATCATATTTCATGCTTTCAAACCCAAAATGCGCATTTGATAAAAGTTAATGAAAGTTACGATTTATGATGAATACTTTATAATTTTAGTTTATTGATGATGGAAAAGCATGATTTTCAAGTTACCCATGTTTATGAGAAAGTTTTGAAAGAATTGAATATGATGAAGTATTGGGCAATACCCACATGTTAAAGAATGATTTATGATTTATGAAGAGAATTACATGATTTATCGATTTATGATCTTGGCCGATGAAAAAGGTCCTATGATTCTTGGCTAAGAATGTTTTAAAGGGGATCCATGATGATCAATGTTATATTTTAGCCAATGAATCTTAGTGCATGATGTTATAGATTTACGTATGATCCTATATGCATATTTTTGAGAGCTGTGTCTAGCACCGAGCAGCCCGACGTTCAAAGGACTATGACGGTGTTTCATAACCACGTGCCACCGTGGGTTCTAATGATATATTGTATTGATAATGATCCCCTCAAATGTGATATCATGCCTAATGCACGACCCCCGCCTGGCAAGCCAGGGTCGGCTCTGCCAACTTAAGTGAGATAGTTGGGGCATCATGAAAGGCTCTACCATGATGGTGTCGGTTATGACGAGTCCTCCCATGGTTCCGCATATCTTATGCATTTTTATATTTATGTTTGGCTAAAGTTATGGTTTGGTAATGTTTACTTATGATTTTGACTATGAACGCTTTATGAATGATTTGAAAGCCTAGAGCCTTACGTTTTCTTATGAAGTTTATGATATATGCATGATGTCCTTCTCCTACATTACTTAAGTGTTTTTTTTTAATTTTGAATGTATTTTTTACTTACCTTGCATACTCGGTACATTCCATGTACTGATCACATACTTTCTATGATGTATCATTTCATGATACAGGGTTTGGATCTCGAGTGCATCCTCATCCTTAGTCCATTTCAGCTTATGTTCTCAGCTTATTCGTGAGTCCTCATGTTCCGAGGGCTGTTTGACAGGCTTTTATGTTATCTTATGTATCAGCATCATTCGGGTTAGTTGGGGATGTTGTCCCTTCAACCCATCGTATGTAGTAGAGGCTTTCAGACAATGTATAGTATTCAGCTCATGTGTATGCTTAGTATTTCTGGTGTTATGCTATGTTTATGTTTCCACTATGTTTTATTTTGAGTATTCCGCTTTACTTAAATGAGATTAGATGTATACATGTGCCATGGGTTAACTTGGGGTCTCTCGGTGTCCCTTGTCCCATGTCTACGATCCAGGTGTATGTTCAGGTCGTGACACTTGGTATCAGAGAATTAGGTTTTGAAGTGTCCTAGGGTGTCTAAAAGCCATTTTAAGTAGATTCTTTTGCATGGGTGTGAAGCGCGCCACACTTATGAAGAAGAGGCTACGAGACGTTTAGGAAATGTTCCCTTCTTTCTTGATCTATGTCATGCGATGAAATGCCTCCCTATCCTTCTAACTCGTGTTATTCACGATTGCAAAATCATGGCTCCCCACAGAGTTAATGAAAGGAGGAATGGGAATAGAAATGGCCACGAGGATGGCAACGGAGACATGCACCAACAAGCCCCACCAGAATAGGAGCACCATGCACTAGAGTTGGTTATCCATGCTTAATTCCGGGTAGCTATTCAAATGCTAGAGCAAGACTTGACCGCTCATGTCAACCAGCAGGCAGTGGCGCATATTCCGCAAAATGGAAATGCGGCGGCAGCTCGAGTCAGAGATTTCTTTAGGATGAACTCGCCATAGTTTCTTGGTTCCAAGGTGGACGAGGATCCACATGAGTTTATTGATTAGATTGTGAAGATCACCAAGGCCATGGGGGTGAATGGGGTTGAGTGTGCTGATTTGGCCTCATATCAATTGAAAGGGGTTGCACACATCTGGTTTCGATAGTGGAAAGATAGTAGGGCCGCCGGAGCAAGCCCTGTCACTTGGGAGGAGTTCCATGTTGCTTTCCTACATCGGTTCTTCCTTCGTGAGATGAGGTAGTTGAAGGCAGCCGAGTTCATGAATCTTAAGCAGGGGAAGATGAAAGTACAAGAGTATGCCCTTAAGTTCACTTGCTTATCAAAGTATGCCCCAAAGTTAGTGGTTGATCAGAAGGCGCGAGTGAGCAGGTATGTTCATGGGGTGGCGAACTATTTTTACAAAGATTGCAAGAACGCTATGCTCCACCAGGAAATGGATTTCCCTCGGATAGTCTTATACACCCAGCAGATGGAGGCGGCACATATGAGGGAGAGAGAGGCCAAACGGCACGGACAAATAGTTATGGGTTCACTTAGTAGAGATCAAGTGGTGGTCACCGCCCTTAGATTCTACAGAGATCTCTAGCTCCAGCACTATCATCAGCTAGTGTTCCATCTAGCCCAAAGGGTGATCAGAGGAGCAGGGCCTCAGGTTCGAGAGACTAGAGGACATATAGGTAGAGCGCACCTTTTCAGCCTGCTTAAAGTGTGGCAAGAGTCATGTTGGGGAGTGCTTGCTTCACTCAGATATCTGTTATGGGTGCAGTAGATCTGGCCACATGCACCGAGCATGGTCATTTTCTATACAGAATGATGATAGAGGCCATGGACAAACTACCAGGTAAGCAGCAGCTCCAACACGCTCAGCTCCGCAGGGGGCATCCACTAGTGGGGGTGGGGGCTGTGCCAAAACAGATTCTATGCCCTTGCCTCGCGTCAGGAGCAGGAGACTTTACTGGATGTGGTTACTGGTATGTTACGAGTGTTTCACCTTGATGTTTATGCTTTGTTAGATCTAGGGGCTACTTTATCTTTTGTGATAGCTTATATTGCTAGTAGCTTTGGAGTCAGTCCCGAAATTTTGTCAGAACCATTCCCAGTCTCTACTCCCATTGGTGATTTAATTGTAGCTAGATGGGTGTATAGAGGTTTCCCAATAAAAGTAATGTAGAAAGTCACCTCCGCAGACCTAGTAGAGTTATCCATGACTGAATTCGATATTATTCTCAGCATGGATTGGCTGTACGCATGTTATGCTTCTGTTAATTGTAGAACCCGTGCGGTGGAGTTCCGCTTTCCGGGTGAGTCAGTCTTAGAGTGGTAGGGTATTTCGGCTGTGCCTGTAGGTCATTTTATTTCATATCTTAAGGCTCGGAAGATGATTTCTAAGGGTTGTGTATACCATATAGTTAGGGTTAAGGATGTCGAGTCCGAGACCCCGACAATCTAGTTAGTTCCAGTGGTATGTGATTATCCAGAAGTGTTCCTTGATGATTTACCGGGTACTCCTCCCGAGAGGGAAATCGATTTTGATATTGACCTTCTTCCCAGCACATAGCCTATATCTCTTCCTCCCTATAAAATGGCTCCAGTCGATCTAAAAGAGTTGAAGGATCTTTTAAGATAAGGGTTTCATTAGACTGAGCAAGTCCCCGTGGGGTGCACCAGTTCTTTTTGTCCAAAAGATGGATGGATCCCTTTGTATGTGTATTGATTATTGACAATTGAACAAGGTAACCATCAAGAACCGGTATCGTGTACCCAGGATCGATGATTTATTTAACCAGCTTCAGGGTGCCAAGTGTTTTTCGAAGATAGATCTCAGATCCGGGCACCATCAGCTTAGAGTTTGGGAGAGTGACATCCCGCAGGGAGCCTTTAGGACGCGGTATGGTCATTATGAGTTTGTAGCTATGTATTTTGGACTAACTAATGCTCGTACAGCTTTAATAGACTTGATGAATAGGGTGTTCAAGCCATACTTGGATATGTTTGTGACTGTGTTTATGGATGAAATCCTGATATACTCTCGGAGGGAGGAGGAGCATGCCGCTCATTTGTGGGTGGTGCTATAGACTCTTAGGGGTTTCCAGCTGTAAGATAAATTCAGCAAGTGTGAGTTTTGGTTGAACTCAGTGAAATTTTTGGGCCATGTGGTATCAAGTGAAGGCATACAAGTGGACTCTCAGAAAATAGAAGCGGTGAAGAATTGGCCTAGACCGGTGAATCCTTTAGATATCCAGAGCTTTTTGAGCTTAGAAGGCTACTATCAGAGATTTGTTGAAGGTTTTTCATCTATTGCATCACCCTTGACCAAATTGACCCAAAAGAAGGTGAAATTCCAATGGTCGGAGGCTTGTGAGAAGAGCTTGCAAGAGTTGAAGGCTCGACTTACCTTAGCACTATTGTTAACTCTACCCGAGGGTACTGATGGGTTCGTGGTGTATTGTGATGCTTCAAGGATAGGACTTGGGTGTGTATTGATGCAGCATGGAAAAGTTATAGCATATGCCTCCAGACAGCTGAAAGTTCATAAAAAGAATTACCCGACCCATGATCTTGAATTGGTCGCGGTGGTATTCACCTTGAAGATATGGAGACACTATTTGTATGGGTCTACGTGGATGTGTTTACGGACCATAAGAGTTTACAATATGTGTTTACCCAGAAGGATCTCAATCTTCGGCAAAGGAGGTGGTTGGAGCTACTTAAGGATTACGATATAAGTGTGCTTTACCATCTGGGAAAGGAAAATGTAGTAGCATACGCACTTAGTAGACTGTCCATGGAAAGTGTGTCCCATGTAGATGAGGGGAAAAAGGAGCTGGTGAAAGACGTGCATTGACTTGCAAGGTTGGGAGTTCATTTGGTTGATTCGACCAATGGCGGTGTTGTAGTTCAGAATAGATCAGAATCATCCTTGGTGACTGATGTAAAAGCTAGACAAGATGAGGACCCTATTTTGATAAAGTTAAAGGAAGCCGTTCAAAATCAGAAGGTAGAAGTCTTCTCCAAAGGAGAAGATGATGTGCTTTGATACTAAGGTCGCTTATGTGTTCTGGATGTTGATGATTTGAGGAACCAAATGTTGCACGAGGCTTATGAATCTAGGTATTCAATCCATCTGGGTTCCATCAAGAGGTACCGTGATTTACGGGAAGTCTATTAGCGGAATAGCATGAAGAAGGACATCAAAGAATTTGTAGCTAACTGCCCAAACTGTCAGCAAGTGAAGGTTGAGCACTAGAGACCCGTAGGTTTGCTCGAAGATATTAGTATTCCTGCTTGGAAGTGGGAAGAAATAAATATGGACTTCATCACAAGGTTCCCTCGCACTCATCGCCAGTATGACTCCATTTGGGTTGTTGTAGACAGGTTAACCAACGGCACTCATTTTCTATCAGTCAAAACCACGTATTCTATGGAGGATTACGCCAAACTATACATTCTAGAGATAATGTGGTTGCATAGAGTTCCCTTGTCCATCATATCAGACAGAGGTACCCAATTTACCTCTCAATTTTGAAGGCCATTTCAAAAAGGACTTGGTACTCATGTTAAGCTCATCACAACATTTCACCCACAAACGGATGGTCAAGTGGAGCAAATAATTCAGACTCTCGAGGACAACGGATCATTGGTTCCACCAAAAATCCATAGGAAGTGTCTGTGGTGAGGAGCAGTAGGGTTTAAGTTGGGGGTAACGGGTCAAGGAACAACCTGTGGATTGATGTCATGAGTCATTGTTTGTGGTCGTGGTGAGATTGATCCTTAGTCTATGGAGAGGTAATGTATCGTAGGATGACTTGTGGTGAGTAGCAACAAATTGTGGTAAGCAACCATGGGAAAGAGTAGGAAAATCTCCAGTTGAGGTGACAGATGGAACCCACGACTCTTTGGAAGGAGGCATGAGTCTTGGTGGGGCTCATGGGAAGACCCAGGTGCAGGTCGTCGGGGGGAAACAATGGAGGATACAAGGGATAGTCATCTGATGTACCGACTCATCCTGTCGAGTTGTGGTGCTCGAATTTGAAAATTTAAGTTTAGGCAGTGGATGCAACAGAAGGATACCACGAGTCGTGGTATCCTGGTACGACCCGTAG
>JACEIK010000295.1:422953-450433 GCA_018107945.1 Datura stramonium | reverse complement strand
ATGTTGATATTGTTGTTTTATGAGTTGCTTTATATTCATGTGTATAAGTGAGATGTTAACTTCAGTTTATTATGAAATGAATGCTATAGTATTATATGGATTACCTGTATTGGACTTTTCTGTGTTTCAGGATTTTTGAAATAGTCCATATTATAGGGGAAACTCTGCCGAAATTTTTCCAAAATAAGTAGAACAAGTTAAATTTTCTATAAATAGAAGTTAAAATTCGAGGACGAATGTCCTTAAGGGGGGAACGATGTTACACCCCGTAAGTTCTTGACACTTAGTTGGCCTATTCGCACGTTGGTTAAGAGTTTTGGAATGTCATACGTGCGAGAAAAGGGCCCAGGAAGAGACTGGACAAGCGCCAAGTCAGAGCGTCGCAAGGAAAATGCGACTTATAAATCACATTCGTCAACTGCGACTTATAAATCGCATTCGACAAATGCGACTTATAAATCGCATTCGACAAATGCGACTTAAAGGGGATTCAGGCCCAAGTATATAAAGCCCCACTTTGTTTTTTAAAGTCATTTTTCATCTTCATTTCCAGTGAGCGACCAGAAACAGTGAGGGACGAGGGTTTAACATAAGAATACGTCCGATTACACCGTCAAACGCAGTCCAAACTCAAATTAAATTCGGGTACCGAAGTATAAAGCTGTAGGGAGCATTCCTACGGAGTTAGTTTCGCGAGAATCGCCTAGCAAAGCGGCGACCCTCCAGGTCAAAGTGATTGGAATTGCTCCAAACTAGTGTTAATACACTCCCGGCATTAAAGTAAGTATTTCTCCCTTCTAGACTCCCGAGAAATTGCGAGTATTCGGTCGTTCTTCAATAAGTCGAAGAATAGGCAGTAAATATATTCATAAGTATGGTTTCTCTCCAAAATAATAGTAGAATTAACTCTATTCCTTCGTGAATATGAATACAGTTTGGGAAATATCAAAATATTAGCCGAGCTATGCCAGTTAATCAGGAAGCCGGTAGTTAAGGTATGTAAAGCTAGTTTCTTTCAGTAAGCTATTAGTTCTAGTATAGTAAAATGGTACAAATTCCAGTAGAATGTTTCAGAAGCCGTATATTATGTTCAGTATGAATTTGGTGACGCCCATTAGAAATATTAACTCGTATTTAGCATGGAACTTAGTTGAATAACATGATTCTCATCAGAATATTCCAGCAATATTATATCTTGTTTCAGTACCAGATTC
This sequence comes from Datura stramonium, assembly GCA_018107945.1. NCBI lineage: Eukaryota > Viridiplantae > Streptophyta > Magnoliopsida > Solanales > Solanaceae > Datura > Datura stramonium. Next base: position 449,219 of record JACEIK010000295.1, on the reverse strand, counting down.
AGTACAACATGTCAGAGAATATNATTATTATCAGTTGAGACTTGCTTCTGTTTTTTTGGGCTGAATTACCTAGCATCCATGACCTCCCCAGGTTTGATAGCTGTATCGACTCGTCCGCCAGAGGGCGAGGATACGTCCCTTTACGGAGTGGCATGCCGTCCGCTAGGGACGAAGATGGGATGCCAGTTTCCCCATATTATGCCTTGGTCGGCTTTTATATACCCCCATCGAGCGCTTGCACCCGGGGTGTTGATTTCAGGAGTCCTCCGAACTCAAGTACAGTTATACTTAGGGGCTCAGTAGGCCCAAGTGCATACCCAGGGAACCGGCAGGATGCTTATAGTTAGTAGGGGAGATGGGATGACCGGGGTAGGGATATAGGTTGTGTGATGATTGTTCCTTTCGGCTTATGGGGCCAGGTAAGGTTCATGTGTGCTATGTTATGCTAGATATAGATTGATAGACAGTAGAATGCCACGTTACTAGGTACGACTCCTACTCCTTTCAGTGTAGTTAAGGACAGTCTTGAATTCACATTGCCAGTCAGTTACAGTTTGTTTCCTTATTACTTCAGTTCTATCAGTTTTATGGTTTATATTCAGTACTTTCATTTGTTGCTTTGCATACTCAGTACCAGCGGTACTAACGCCCGTTCGGGGCGCTGCATTACTTGCCTACAGGTACTCTTAGACAAGGAGCAGATCCCTCGTAGTTCCATCCAGCGTACAGCGCCTTCAGCTCCTTTCATCCAGAGCTCGAAAGACAAAGGTTGACTTCCCTTTTATTTGTACAGTATGGGTAGGCCGGGGCCCTGTCTCGACCATCTTGCTATTCTTAGAGGCTTGCAGATTGTATATATTCCCTGCGGTTAGCTGTGTAGGCCGTGTGGGGCCATTTTGTGTTTCAGTTGTAAGCAGCGGCCGTGTGGGGCCTTATTCAGTTGGTAGTGGTGACCTTGTTGGTCACATAGTAGCTTTGTACTTGTTTTGATTTCTCAGATGAACTAGTAAGCATGGTGGCCTTGTCGGCCCGCATAGGTTCCCATATGTTCAGTTGTTCTGGTTAGTTGTTATTTTTCTATAGGTGGCTATAGGCCTAGTCGGCTGGAGGCTGTATTTACAGTCGTTATATAGCCCGTTGTTTTCATAAATCCAGAATTAGAGTTAGCCTGGCACCAGAAGTGCTTAGGCTCAGTGGTCCAGCAGTCCAGGTCCTAGTAGGACACCAGGTGCCAGTCATGCCTCCCAAGGCGGGGCGTGACAAAAACTTGGTCAAAAACCTATAATTTCCCAAGAGTTCAGAAGGAAGAAATGCTTACCTAATGCCTGTGGACATTTAGGAATCAATTTAGAGCAATTTTGATTACTTTTACTCAGTGGAGTCCAGATTTGTTGAGCGTATTTTCGTGAAATAACTCCGTAAAAACACTTCCCATAGACTTAGGATTTGATACTTGAAGTTAATTCGGGCTTGGGCCGTGTCTAGAATCATAATCGAATGAAAATTGTATGAAAGTTACGTTCTATTCTTTCTCTAGCCGAGGGATTTAATATCAAATGAAATCCAAATGAAGGAGGGCTCTATATATATAACTTCTGGCAGTGGACAGGGGGGTCCATGTCACGGCCCCATTGTGCCATTTAACAAGCCTGACATGCCGCCCAACACGGAGAATGGGGTCCGTGACATGCTGCCTGTTGCGGCCTGCCCCCGTCCCTCTCCCTCACGCTAACTCGATACCGTGCTCGTACGGCCCTCCCTCGAGCCCTTTTTCATATGCGTCATACTATAAAACTCTCTACTTTTGTACGAATTCACCGATTAAACAATAGAAACTTACGGGGTGTAACATATATTACACATTAGCAGGATGGGGAAAGGCCCAATCCACTACATCAGCAGCTCCGCCAAGTCGGCCAGCTCAGTAGGTATTACTTTGGGTACAAGTGGAGGTGGTCAGCGTCAAAACCGCTTTTGTGCTCTATCTTCATGACAGTACTAGGAGAACTCACCTAATGTAGTTATTAGTATGTTATGTCTCTTTCAGATAAATGTTTATGCTTTACTAGATCTAGAAGCCACACTTTCTTTCGTGACTCCTTACATTGCGGTCTAGTTTGATATTAGTGTGGAAATTCCCTCAGAGCCATTTTCAATCTCTACTCCAAGTTGGTGAGTCAGTTAGGGTCAGTCGAGCATACAAAAATTGCACGATCTTAATGTTACAGAAACTCACCTCAATCAATCTAGTTGAATTAGATATGGCAATTTTTTACCTTATTCTTGGCATGGACTAGCTACACTCTTGCTATGCCTCAGTTGACTGCATTACTAGAGTGGTTAAGTTCTAGTTTCCTAAAGAACTAGTCCTAGAGTGGAAGAATAGTACTTCAGCGTCTAAGGGTCGGTCTATCTCATACCTCAAGGCTAGGAAGATGATTTCTAAGGGGTACATTTTATCACTTGGTTAGGGTCAAGGATTCTAGTTCCGAGTCCCCGACTCTTCAATTAGTTCCAGTATTAAATGATTTTCCAGATGTGTTTCTCGAAGATCTTCTCGAAGTCCCTCCCAAGCGGGAAATAGACTTCGGCATAGACCGTCTTCTAGATACCCGATCTATCTTAATTTTTCCTTCCAGAATGGATTCCATTATCTCTACATGGGGTTCCCCTGTCCTATTCATACGAAAGAAGGATGGTACACTTAGAATGTGCATCGACTATCGTCAGCTGAATAAGGTCACAGTAACGAAAAGATATCCCATACCCAAGATTGAGGACTTGCTCAACCAACTCCAGGGAGCTAGCTATTTTTCCAAGGTAGATCTCAAATGAAGATACCATTAGCTCAGGGTTAGAGAATGTGACATTACAAAAATAGACTTCAGAACCCAGTATGGTCACTACGAATTCGTATTTATGCCTTTTGGACTAACGAATGCTCCTACAGCTTTTATAAATTTGATGAACAGGGTATTCAAGTCGTACCTAGACATGTTCATTATTGTCTTCATAGATGACATTATGGTCTACTCCAGAACAGAGGAGGTACATGCAGACCAACTGAGTATAGTTTTGTAGACTCTTAGGGACCGCCAGTTGTTCCCGAAATTTAGCAAGTGTGAATTCTAGCTAAAATTAGTGGCGTTCGTCGGTCATGTGGTCTCCAGTACGGGTATTCAGGTAGATACTCAAAAGATAACGACAGTTAAGGTCTAGACAAGACCAACTCTCCATCAGACATCAGGAGTTTCTTGGGCCTAGCCAGTTACTATAGACGGTTCGTAGAAAGGTTCTCCTCCATTGCCTCTCCTTTAACCAAGCTAACTCAAAAGAAGATGAGGTTTCAATGGTCTGATGCATGTGAGAAGATTTTTCAAGAGTTGAAGACTCAACTTACTACAGCCCCGATTTTGACTCTGCCAGAAGGTTCAGATGGGTTCATGGCCTATTGATGCTTCCAAAATTGGCCTTGGATGTGTTTTGATGCAGCATGGTAAAGTTGTAGTATATTCTTCAAGACAGCTCAAGGCTCATGAGAAAAACTATTCGACTCATGATCTTGAGCTAGCAGGGTTAGTATTTTCCTTTAAAATTGGAGGCACTATATTTATGGAGTTCATGTAGATGTGTTTACTGACCACAAAAGCCTGCAGTATGTGTTCAATCAGAAGGAATTGAATCTTTATCGAAGGAGATGGCTAGAATTATTGAAAGATTATGATATAAGCATGTTATATCACTAGGGAAAAGCCAATGTAGTGGTTGATGCCCTCAGCAGGATGTTTATGGGGAGTGTTGCTCATATTGAGGATAGTAAAAATGAGCTGGTAGAGGATGTGCACAAACTAGCTCAGTTAGGATTCCATTTGGTTGATTCGACAGAAGGTGGGGTTGTAGTTGATAACGCTCAAACTCATACTTCCTAGAAAAATATGAAGCGGACATTGTCAATAAACAACCCAACAAAGAGGTTGGGGTCGAACCCATAGGGAATAGGGTAAGATCTAGACTAATGTCGGTACTTGAACTTGTTGGTGAGTTATCTCCAAATTAGATAGTTTCAAAGAAAAACAATATTAAAGCAAGATTATAATTTTGATTGATATCAATATTTGAAAATAACTAGGGTAAGTGTTCCTCATGGGTTCATAAATACTTTGGGTATACACACGTGATCAATCCTAATGCGTACTTGTAGAACTGATAATTAGGGTTTATCCAAGTGAATGGTTCGTCCCTATTGAATGGCTATAATCAACCACCAGGTTATGTCTTATGAGAAATTTCCTTCTAACCGTTAACAATACGTTCCAAATTTAACTATCTTGCGACCACAGCTCAAGTTAATACAATGATCATAAAGATCAAGACTTTGTTGTAATTCTCTTTTCCTAATATCTACTTCTCTAGGTTCAAGCAAGTAAAGAATTAGGGCAAGTCCTAATATTGTACACTGTTAAGAAACATTTAAAGATGAAGACAATACAATACAAGCATTTAGCATTGATTTTGAATCACTTTTGTGTAACCCTATTTCGTTAACCCACTATGGTTTCCACAACCCCTAGTTGTGGAGGTTTTAGCCTCTCATTATTGTAAGATTACAATTAGAAATTCATAGAAAAATACATAATTAAATACATAAAACAACAATTGGTAGAAAACCTGCTCTGAATATCAAAGAACAATCTCAAGAATAATGGCTGAAATCAAGAGTTTGATCCTAAGAATTGCTCTTCAAAACTTGATAAAAATTCACAAATATTACTCTTCACACGTCTCTACTACTTTTTTTCTATATTTTTCTACTAAAATAAAACAGAAAAGGTATTTATATAGATATTAGAAACCTTTTCCTAAGTTAACAGGAAATTTTCCATATCTGGCGCCGGCTGTATCACGACTAATACTACGACCTGTAACAGGATTGTACGGGTCGTACCTACTTATGTTACATCCTTGGTTGCTGCAGATTTTCCTAAGTGTTGGCAGGATGGTACGACTCGTACCACAGTCCTACGAGTCATACAATGCATCCGTGGATTGGCCAAAACGCAAAAAGTTCTTTGACCTATAAAGAACTGGTCAAAATAAAAAAGAAATTTGGTTGAGATTTGAAATTCTGCCTTTTTTTTTCAACGACAAAGGAACTTATAACTCTGGCATCTTCTAAAGTTTTCCACGAGTATTGTAGTACTCCTCGTACCTTTCTCCTATGACTTGTACTGCTTGTTGTGTCTAAATTTCAGCCAAGTCTTTAAGAATTACTTGTATCTCACCATGGCTCATGGTACGGTCCATATGTGAGTGCTATGATCTGTGGGTCCACCCATACCAAGAGACTACCTTTATACAAATTTCTCTAAACAATTCCATGACTCTAGTTACGGCTCATACCATCTTGGTGTAGCTCGTATGAGAGTCTTATGTTGCCTTCCTCTTATTTCAGCCTTCTAACTTTTACCACGATTCTCAGTACGGCTCATATTGAGACTTATGCTTGGCTAATTTTCTATATTTTTATGCCTCTTTTGCACATTTGTTCTCCAACACCTATTTTTCCTGAAATCAAAGTAAATGTACCTCATTTCCATATAAACACACCTAAGTCCATGTTATTTTCTCAGTTTTAAGCGTCGAAAGTGTTATAAACTTACAGCTCATCAACACCCTCAATTTAAGACTTTTGCATGTCCTCAGGCAACGAAAACACAAAAAACTAAACACGGTGCTTAACTAGAAAATAAACCTACATACTACAGCCAACAATCAACCAAAACTTTGCACCATAACTCAAACATCTTTTGACCCTTTTTCCCATGAACCAGATCAGCACATGCACATCAAGAAACTACAAAACATGATAAACAAGGATCGCTATATGTCATCTAGCTATTAACAGACAGTCAAGTTATCACCAATGCTTTTCACACAGACAATTAGTAGAGTTAAACACAAACAATGTACCCTCACAGTTAAACACGAACAATGTACCCCAAGATAAGATTTTTGATTCTCTATCTCTAAGATGAGTAGTTTTGATCCTAGAATCTTGGTAGAACTCTAATGGTGAAAGCTTTGTAGAGGAAGAACCTTAGGTGGTTAAACTAGGGCTAGAATTGTGGGGTGATTTGGGTGATGTTGAAAAAGTGTTGATCATTTCCCTAAAATTACATATTAGAACGAAGGCTACGCGGGAATTATAGACCTAGAACCTGGAAGAATTGGAGTTTTACTATCGAAATTACCCCAAAGGGGAGGGTTTGATCTATTAGACCCTAATATTGAAGAGTAATTAACGAATTACCCTTGTTTTTGCTAGATTTCACATATTCCTAAGCTTTGAGGAAAGGAAAGGCTCCCACGAAGTAGTTGAATTGTTACTTTCTAAATCGAGGTAGGTTATGGTTTATAGGGATAGACCCTATATAATATCATATATATTTGTGAAACATGGTTATGCTATTAGTCTTCAGACATTTACGTGTTATGTGAGTCTATTGTTGATAATTTATTGCAAGAATTTGGTTATGATGTGATATTGAACTGTGATAACTTTTTTAAGAAGATTGTGGATATGATATTAGATTTAACTGTGTTGAGTGCTTAGTAAGGTGATTATACTCTGTAATGAGAGTTGTTAGTTGATGATGGCTTACTTGAGGAATAGATTTTAACCTCTTGTATATTGAAATAATGCACTTTGATGTGTTCTTTTAATGAGAATCATGAATGATAGAATCGATTTCCTAAAAGGAGAGGCTCGAGCCCGGGGAGAGCATTCGGGCGAGCGAATAACATTATTTATAAGTGGCTCGTGTCTGAGGGGAGCATTCAACAAGCATATTAGTGGGAGCGGGTGCCACACCAACACGGTACATGGATTTCTAGAGTACCCTGTAGGTCATGACTATAAGGGAAAAAATAAGATTCTCTGGCATGTGTGTACACTGAGTTATGAATTGAGTGATAATAGGGACATGACGAAGACATGTGCCCCACATGTCACCGTATGTTTTACTTTGTTCTTGTCGCACTAGGGTTATGTGGATGAATGAATGCAGAACGCGATAAGTGATTGTTGGATAATGCGGACTATGTTATGAAAATTGAAACAAAAGACTTGAATCAAGTTGCTAGGTGTATTCCGGTTAAGCATTCATAAGTGTAGAGTTATTCTTTGTGGGATTAACTGTTGAATTCATTTTGCATATATGAGTTGTATCAATTTTGATCTTGTCATGACCCGAGTCTATACCCTGGACAAGACATGGTACTTGGTGCCACAAGTGACCCCAAGCTAACCCATGGACTATCATTACACTGGTAAACTGAGTAAACATAAGCGGAAGCTTTAAAAATACAATACTTCAAGAAAATACTAATTTGACAAGAGGCAATATATCAAAAGAAACAATATTGCATAACTGTGTCTGAGAGCCAACTACTAACTAATGAGTTTCTACGACAAACCCCCAGCTAACTCTAAAGTCTGAATGAAAAGAAACTAACTGGAAAAAAATAGCATCCTCAGAAGATGAAGACTCACCAAACACTGCTGTTGATATCGTCTGAGGGAACTACTGACGATGTTGGGACTGAGAACCTGTGCATGTATGATAATACGATACAGTATAGAAAGTATGCATCAGTACTTTGAATGTACCGAGTATGTGAGACATACACTAAGCATGAACGAATAAGTAACTGAACTGCAATAATATGAAATGACCAACTGAGATATAATAAACTAGTAAAACTGAACTATAACTGATATGGTCAATAATGACCCTGGCTGATGGTCATAAACATGTCCTTAAATTGGGATACTGAACTAAACTGAGACTGTATGACAAGTGGGAGAGTCTATAACTGACATATAACCACATGAGCTAAACGTTGAGTTCGATGTATACGCCCCATCAATAGGACCCAATATACCTTGCCAGGTATAAAGGCGTGAACTGTGAGATAACTTTCTAGGCCCATTTGGGCTAATAACCTATGGTGACAATGTAGTTTTGAAAACCTATGTGCACTGGAACCCCAATCCGCTCGGTGCTAAGTCCTACTCCCACTAGATTTTCCTAGTATGACTACTAAGCTGATAGCTCAAACATGGGTCCCAAGACTAAGGGATACTTATCTGAAAGTACCCTGAGAGTCTTATCAGACCGGATAACTATAACTGGTATTCCAGGACTGGCCATAGCTACTTATCTGGAAGCGTCATAACCATCTAGAGAACTAACTGATATCTAATAACTAATAACTAAGATCTGATAACTAGGAGGCATTACTGACTATAGTCAAACTGATCATCTGAGACTACTGAAAGATACTAAAGATACTAACATTTTAACTGAGACTGAACTAGCATGCAACTGACTGAGAATTCATATAATATCAATAACATGGGAATTCCAACATTGATAGAGTAAAGCAACATTAATGTATAATCAAATAAGCAAGACCCTAATTACTACATTGAAGAACTATGGCTAAAATTAATTTATAAGAAACAAGTATCAACACGATCACTAAGTAGTGGAAATATAGCAACAAATAATATGAACAACATTCCACATGAATTAATCAAAATTTGACTGAAAATTTACTCTAACTCGAAATCTCAAGGCGAGAACTGATAGGAGATTATGAAAGGGTTTTGGGACACAAGGGTAGAAAAATTCCCTTGTTGAATTCCCACATACCTGATGTCAAATTTCTTGAAAAGGATCCGGAGAATCTGAGGAGAAGACTTGAAGGCCTTAGCTTTGCCTTGAGAAGTTTGTCTATAATTTCTTCGTACTGTGTCTGAGTGTTGAGAGAGGAATACATCAATCACTCCTTTAATTTTCTCCTAAACATTCCCAAAACGATGTAATTTAGGATTAAAAAGATGGAAAGTTACAAAAATATCCCTGAAAAAATCTAAAAAAACTACCCGACAGGAACCGACGAGTCACACAACGAGTCGTTGGTTGACACCATAACTCGTTGGGACCAATCGACGGTCATGGGCCTAGAATTTGGCTCATTGGAAATTGGAAATGATAGGGGACCACGACTCGTTGGATGAACCAACGATTCGTTGGTGCTTCCCGTTTTCACTGGCAAGAAAAACCTGGGAATCCCACTAACGAGTGACATAACGACTCGTTGGTAGAACCAACGAGTCGTTATATCGACTCGTTGTCTCTACTGGAAAATCTGAGGATTTCTTGACTTGTTGTCACAGTTGCATACAATGACTCGTTGTGAGATTCAACGGGTCATTTTTGCATCTCGTTGTTACAGGAAGAAGATTTTCAACAACATCTGTACTCTAACTAATGAGTCGCCCCATGAGTCGTTACCCAAATGAAGACTCGTCATTTGACTCGTGGGTTCCTAGAAAGGGCATAACTGATCTCTGAACTAGGAATACAACAAGTGACAGGATGACTGGTTACTCCTCAAAAAGGGTGGTTCCTTGTCTCGTTGGTTTCCAAGGACAACTAGCAAGGTAGACGACGACCCGGACAAGGGGTCGTTACTGTTGATAATGACTCATTATCTCGGTCGTTCTAAGACCAAAATTTTCTAGTTTCCCCCGGTTTTTCATGCAAGGTATGAGTTTGGTCAAGAAAAATTTTGAGATGTTATAATATCTCCCCCTTGGGACCATGTATCCTTGAATGAAGGCTAAAACTACTGGAAAATTGGGAAAAGAGTTGCAATCCCCAGACTGAGACTATAAACTAATTTTTGAAGGAGTGACTGACTCCAAACTGATTTACCCATGCTAACAGAGTTGATGCAACTAGGATGCACATAGAAAATCTAAATAGAGCTGATGAGTACAGAACTGAATAGAGTATCGCGGAGGAATTTAATACCTAATGCTGAAACTGGACTGGAAGGGAATAAATGAGGGTATTTGTCCATCATATCTGCTTCTGCCTACCATATGGTTACCTCAACTAGCTGGTTCCTCCACAATACTTTTACTAAAGCAACTTCCTTGTTTCTTAACTTACGAACTTGACGGTCTAGGATCTGAACTGGAACCTCTTCGTAAGAGATACTATCCTTCACTCCCACACTTTCTAGTGGCACAACTGAGGTCGGATCACCGATGCACTTCTTAAAAAGGGACACATGGAAGACTGGGTGCAAAGATGCTAATTACAAAGATAATTCTAACTCATTGGCTACACTACTGATTCGCCTCAAAATCTTGTAGGGTCCTACATACCTCGTACTGAGTTTCCCTTTCTTTCCAAACCTCATCACTCCTTTCATGGGTGAAATTTTCAGGTAAACCCAACCATCTACAACAAATTCTAACTCTCTCCTCCACACATACGAATATGATTTCTGTCGGCTTTGAGTTGTTTCCAATATTGCTCTGATCAGTTGCACTTTCTACATAGCTTCATAAACTGAGTATGCTCCTATCAAGGTAGCTTTGCTAACTTCAAACAACCTATAGGAAACCTACACCTCATACCATATAATGCCTCAAACGGGGACATCTAAATACTGGAGTGGTAGTTGTTGTTATATGCAAACTCGATGAGAGGTAGGTGATCATCTCAATTGCCCTTGAAGTTGATCACACAAGCTCTTTGCATATTTCTAAGGTCTGAATAGTCTTCTCAGCTTGTCCATCGGTCTGAGGGTGAAAAGTTGTGCTGAGTTTGACCTGAGTACCGAGTCCTTTTTGAAATTACTTCCTAAAATACAAGATCAACTGTGTACCTCTTTCTGAAATGATAGACAAGGGAACTCCATGTAGTCTAACCAACTCCCGGATGTACAGTCTAGCATAATCCTCAGTTGAGTCTGTAGTTTTAACTGGGAAGAAATGTGCTGACTTGGTCATCCAATCTACTATCATCCAAATTGAGTCATGCTATAGGTGAGTACGAGGTAGACCTACAAAAAAGTCCATATTCACTTCTTCTCACTTCCACGTGGGTATGTTAATATCCTAAGTCATACTCCCAGGTTTCTGATATTCAACCTTAACCCGCTGGCAATTCGAGCACTTAGCCACAAATTCTACAATATATCTTTTCATGTCGTTCCACCAGTAGATATACCGTAGGTCACGGTACATCTTAGTGGAACCTGGGTGGATAGAATATCTAGAGTTGTGGGCTTCTGCTAGTATCTGCTGTCTCAAGTCAACTATATCCGGTACACATAATCTGCCCACCATCTCCCCCTTTGGAGAAAGCCTCCACTTCTTTTCGTAGAACCGCTTCTTTCAACTTAAGCAGTATGGGATCTTCATCCTACTTTGACTTAACCTCAACAACTAACGAGGAATCTGGCCCACTTTGCATTGCTACTCCACCCTCAGCTTAATAGACCAACTGCACTCCCAACCAAGCTAACATGTGAATATCTTTTGCTAGTTCTTTTCTGCCCTCTTCAACATGAGAAACGCTCCCCATGCACATTCTACTCAAGGCATCCGCCACCACATTTTCCTTTCCCGGGTGGTACAGCACACTCATGTCGTAATCCTTCAATATCTCCAACCTCCTTCTCTGACGAAGATTCAGGTCCTTCTAACTGAACACATACTTAAGGCTCTTATGGTCAGTGAAAACATCCACGTGAACCCCATAAAGGTAATGCCTCCATATCTTCAAATAAAATAGTACCGCTGCCAATTCAAGGTCATTAGATGGATAGTTCTTCTCATGCACCTTGAGCTGTCTGGAGGAATACGCTATCACCTTATCTCACTACATCAGAACACAACCGAGGCCAACTCTGGAAGCATAACAGTAGACGACAAACCCATATGTTCCTTCTGGTAAGGTCAAAACTGGAGCTATAGTGAGTCGAGTCTTCAACTCTTAGAAGCTCTTCTTATATGCATCTGACCATAAAACTTCACCTTTTTCTGAGTTAGCTTAGTCAGAGGAGACGCAATAGAGGAAAATCCTTGTACAAACCATTGGTAGTAACCAGCTAGACCCAGAAAACTTCTGATATCTATTGGGAAGTAGGTCTTGGCTAGTCTTTCACCGCTGCTATCTTTTGAGGATCTACCTGAATGCCCTCACTTGAAACCACATGACCAAGGAAAGCCACAGACTTCATCCAAAATTCACATTTGAATTTAGCGAACAATTGGCGGTCTCTGAGAGTCTGCAACACTCTCCTCAGATGGTTAGCATGCTCCTCCTCATTTCTGGAGTGAACCAAAATGTCATCTATGAACACAATGACGAGCTGTCATGCCCCACCTTAGGAGGCACAACTAGCACCTAATGCTACACTAGAATCTAGGCTGACCTGGCCGGGCACAGGCACCTCTAGTGCCTACCAATGACTCAAATTAAAGAAAATACACTACTACATCTGGGCTGTAAACACAGCCTCGGGCCGACAAGGCCATGTAGCACCTGTAAAAGAAAACAGCTAACCCAGCCAACAAACATCAATAGGGATCCTATAAGCAACTATACTAGGCCCCACATGGCCAACACATAAATTAACAGAACGACAAATAAGCAACTATACTAGGCCCCACATGGCCAACACATAAATTAAGACATACATGGGCCGCATGAGACCAACAACAACTAACTAACTAAATATTGTAGTCTGTAAGCCTATAAGAATATAAATAGTGGTCAGGACATCGCCCCGGCCTACCTAAATACTATACAAATAAAAGATGGCAACCTTTACAACTTGCAACTTCAAATCAAAGGAGCTGGCTAATCTACTGACTTTGAATAGCTGCTAGAAGATGTCATAATTTGTCTGTCTAAACCTGCAGGAAAGTAATGTAACACCCCATGATTGGGCGTCAGTACAATATGTACCGAATATGTAAGGCAGTAAATAATTTGAATAAAAGTTGTTAAAAGCCGAAAGTAAGTAGAAGGAAAGGGCAGAAAGTAACCTAGAAGTTTGCGTATTCAAAACCAGCATCTAGTAAAACACTAGACGTATATGAGCTAAGACAGCACAATTACATATTCACAACGATAACTAGTAGACAAGAGTACAAATAAGAACCTAAACTGGCCCCCATAAGCCTGGAATGTATAAACAACACAAAAATAACCTACCGGGCCCCCATAAGCCCTGGCAAGTACAATTCAATCTATATACCCCTATCCAGGTTCTATCAATCTATTGATGCTGCATCTAACCTACCTGGCTTCTGGGTCCGCATCTGAGCCCGCTAGATTCCGATAACTGTGTTTGAGCCTAGTGGGCTCCTGTAACTGCACCCTGGGTACCAAGCTCGATAAGGGTCAGTGATGCTGATATGGCATAAAATAATAGTCCACCCATGGAATGGACAGTAATATGGCCCTTGGGCCTCAACATCGTACCTTGGGATGGCATATAGCTCCTTGGAGCAACATCATATAGCCCCATAGACAACATCATATATCCCCGTAGGCAATAACACAGTTAGCAACCCTGAAGTTGTGGATGGTAGGCTATCCTAGGTGAGGGTAATCCCTACCGATGTGCTATACTGAAGTCTCAATATAGCCACGCAAAAGGAGTATCTATTCTTCTGGGACTAACGCTATTACTGTTCACCCCTAGAATAATTTGTATAGGTTCTAGCAGGCACACCCCGTGTACCTATATCCGATTAGAGGATCCTGATAGTGATCATAATCTCTAATGGTCTAGACCAGATAGGGCGAGGTTTGAAGTGGCCTAAATGATACTCTAAATCATGTTCGGACAACTATATCTCATAAACAATTGTAGGGTCACAGACGATCAATTACTTAGTTCCCCTACTTAGAACAACTGTAAAGCTACTACTGATCGGGTATGCTTGTGAACAGTCAGCCCTTAAACTCCCACAAGAAGTTTACCATACTTCTTAGCCTGAAGGTAATACTGTACTAACATGGTTTTAGTACCTTTGACCTTTACTTGGTCTAGTCAGATTTCATATGCCTTCTCTAGGTGATTCTTAACCTCGTAGGTAAGTTTTATATGTACTTAGATGTTCCCGGCAGCCTGCACTTGAGTATCTTATCAGAGTAGACTGGGGCGTTGGCCCCACATCTAACTACTAATAAAGCTCCCCCCCCCATGGGGTACCCACTGATCTATCAGGATCGTATCAACTAGAATGGTGTCCTAAGAAACTGGTACAACTCGCACTAAGTCAACTAGAACTAACAATCACTGACAATAGCTAATTATATGGCAGGCTGACCCTCAATTCACTAGGCAACTCTGGTGCCACTAGCTCTAGGGTAAGATCACTCTATCCAATATTCTAGCTCTGGAGGCATCAAAATATGCCAATGCCCTCCGGGCGAGTTTTACTAACAATGCATGCACCAAATTGGTAGTTATATCGCCTAGCAACACCTATGTTGTTCAACTTATTAACTTAAGTCCAATAACTATCCATGAGCTTCTAAGGCCTAGGCCTAACAATAAAACATCCAATTCTACTAACACAGTGTACTGAAGTACAGAGGAGTTTCTATGACGCTTCTAGCGTGAGTCACACTTAATATGTTCTTTCCCGACAAGGGATACTACTATATATTCTTTATACATTTTCTAGCAGCTAACCACAACATATGTAAACATAATCTACTGATAGCAGCTAATCACGACATACCTGATCTTTGTATACTAGCAGCATCTAATTACAACATATAGAATCATTATCTATGTTCAATACATAGGTCATATCACTATACTACGAGAATAACTTGTCGAAGGAATAAGTCTTAACATTCCTCGAATGTCGATTCTCATTTAACTGGCGAATTTCAACTTGTGAAAGGCGGTTTCTTCCAACTGCAATCCCTATGCTGAGAGAATATGGCTAATTTCAATACTAAATTCGGCAAGTAACGATAGCTTTCGATAATAGTATTAACTATAAATCAACTCCAAATAACTCGACCGAAAACCTATAATTTCTTGAGAGTTCAGAAGGGAGAAGTGCTTACCTAATGCCTGTGGCCATTTAGGATTTAATTTGGAGTAATTCTGACGACTTCTACTCAGCAAAGTTCCGATTTGCTGAGCGAATTTTTGAGAAATAACTCCATAGTAATGCTTCCCGTAGGCCTAGAACTCGTTACCCAAAGTCAATTTTCATTTGGATGGTGTTTGGTAGCGTAATCGAACAAACAATTGGTGAATAGTGTGTGCCCTCTCTAATCTTTGGTTGTGGGTTATTTGGAAGTGATTTGAAAATAAGTGAGGGGTATATATATACACACATGGTCGGTGGAACAGGGGTGCTTCGCGCTGGCCATAGCACCCACTCTTGTGCCGCGCGGCGCCCCTCAAAGCGGCAGTAGGCCTGGCACGCCGCATTGGCTAGTGCACAGGCCAGTTGGCGCATCGCACTGGCCCCTCACAGCCTATCCTCGCCCGACCCTGCTTCCGAGGCTTCTCCCACATGCATCGAGCTCTCCTTACTCATCACAAATCCATGCATACGCCTACTAATCATTAACATTTTATGGGTTGTAACATCCTCTCCCCCCAGGAACATTCATCCTTGAATTTCATCCTCAAACTTAAAAGACTCAACTCTGATAACTATTGCTCGAAAAAAAAGTTTGGCAGAGTCTCCTCTGTATTATGGACTATCCAAAAAGCTGAAACAAAGGAAGGTCCAACATAGGCATCTCACAGGACGCTACAAGAAGTGATACAATATAGCTTTACCACACACATATATATATATAAATTACTGATATTAACGGAAATATAGAGTAGCTATACAAGATTTGAACTACTTTGCATTGATTGTGACTATCTAAGTTTATACACTATCGGCGTAAAGCCTAGAACTATTGAGGGTATCCAACTTAATGTCATCCTTAGTTTCTCATTTTACCTTGCTAAGCTCCTGTTCATCTTTAAGACTTTTAATGTATCACATCTTGATTCTCAACGTAGCCCTTATGGACCTAGCGATCTAGTATAACTGTTGGAGCCTCCGTGTACGACGGCTCTCCCGTAATCTAAGCATTCTCAACTGGGTCAATCTGAGAAAAGATCTCCTACGCACTTGCGTAGTGTTGATACATAGATCCTAGCCCCGAATGCAACTCTGTCTCATAGGCCTCTTGGCCGTTCTTTTGGAGGGTCCAGTAGAGATTAGTGAATCTAGGGTTGGGCTTGCCCTTCTTATCAGATCTCCTAACGCCCTCCATTGATGAAATTTTCATGAATACCTCATCATTGCTTCAATCTTTAACCATATTCTTCAATAGGACTCCTGACGACCCTGCGCTGTCAGTAAATACTCTCCAATGAGTTGAACCTTTCCCGTTTGACTAATGTGTTATGCCAGGTTCGATTATTCCTAATTTTTATACTTCAAGCCATCATATAAGGGACCTGTATTTCCACCCGCGATATATTTTCGAACACCTAAATCGGGTGCGTTGTTTGGCCCTTTGCCTGGGGATGGGAAGTCATACTCAAATTAAGTCGCGTCCCAATATGTTTTGACACCTCTCCAGAACCTAGTTGTGCATTGTACCTCTTTTTCAGAATTTATTAGATACTAGGGCTTCACATAACAAACTACTCCTTAGGCATTTACTCGACATAATCTTTAGTTAAAACATAATTCCATCTGGCAAGGCATGAGTTGATCTCGTTAGCCTTTCTATACTAACTCAAATAAGGTCAATTTACACCTGGTACGAGATGGCCCCATAACTATATTCTTTCCACCACCTTACAGGCATGGTCATCTCCTGAATTGTCCTGCTCGGTTTCTGTTGTCCAGCCTTCCCTGGCTGGTCATTGGAGCTCTGTGCTACGACTCAACAATATCTTAATTTTCCCTTGCCATTAGTAGGTCTCTCTTTCTGATCTGACGTGTCTTCATTAGACTCTGGGTGGAGGGAGTAATGGACATGGTGTACCTTGGCCATAGTCTACTAACGAAGTCCTACCACCTTTGGAATGCATAGTCGGCCGCTTGGTCTCACGACTCCGCCCCTTATTATCTTAAAGGCCAGTGGATTTCCACTGGGCCTTGTCTCTAGGATGCACTAGGTTAGAGTCTCTGTGCCGCCACTCCTTTACTTCCATAATTGGTGGTGATATTGCAACATCCTAGGTTACAACCTCACTATCTCTTAAATGTCAGCCCGATGCTTATTTTTCAGCATTCAGTGGTGGTCCCATGCTCTGTCAATCTACAATAACCTGGAGGTAATTCTATTTTCCTCCAGAATTAGATACTCGTGCCTTTCCCCTTACTTTCTTAGGCTGAGATCTGGGGTTCGTGCCCTCCGCCTTAAACTATCGAAGGTATTACTGACCAAGTCTACCGACCTGTATCCTTCTGGCCCACACTCATGCCTATTTTGATCATATGATCTTTATGTCCTTCAACATAACAAACTACGGCCATAGGCATTATCTTGCAGGTATTCCCTACCGTCATTAGCACACTGCGGCAGAATCGACCTATTTCTGACCTGAACCTTACCATTGCTGGGGGTCTATCATTTATTGACTCTCTCTCACACGCACTTGAGTGCTACTGGCAATCTTATCCACCCTCCTGATTAACAACTGTAAGGGTCTAGATAACTTTGTAAACACCAAGGGTCTCAACCACTTTCTACTTCCTCTCGAAGTCGACAACTCTAGCCTTCTTTTACTACTTATTCTGGGAAATATGGCATGGATAATTACACTCTCTGTTGTACTTGAAAGAAAAAGTTGGGAGGTGGAAAATGACCCCATCATTCTATAACAGGGCTAAGGCGCAAAATCCAACAAACTCTAAAAGTTGGAGGTACAACCCTCGCACAATCCTTCGCATATTTCCGATAATCCAACATTAACTGCCGCCCCTATCTAATTCTAAATATCTAGTAGGTAAACCAACTCATATATTTACTATACTCCTAACTCCTACTCTAAGGCTGCAGAAAGAACTGAGGATGGTGCTGGCATATCTATTACCTTATGAGATTCCTGGTGCCTGGGGAGAATGCCGAGGAATTAAAAGACATTTGCTTCGCCTTCAGGCTGATTGTTTCCCAACTGTGGCCCCTCCTTGGTACCCTTTCCTACTACTGTAGCTAACTTGTGGCTGGCTGAAATCTGTCTTATACAAAACGTTACTCTAGACAGACATAACAATGAAAGCTTAGGGACTCAACCCTATACAACTCCACTCTATAGCACGATCTGAGAAGGAAGGGTAACCATACTATCATCCCTCGTAGCCTCCTACTTAGAAAATGTGGTGCATAACACATTTATAAATAGGACTCTACTAGACACATCCTGCAAACTCCCTCAGATACAACCTGCTCTGATACCAAGTTTTTCGCGCTCCACCTTGGGAGGCACGACTGGCACTTAATGCCACACTAGAATCTGGCTGACCTGGCTGGCACAGGCACCTGTGGTGCCTACCAATGACTCAAATTCAAGAAAACACACTGCTATATCTCGGTTGTAAACACAGCCTCGAGCTGACAAGGCCACACAGCACCTTTAAAAGAAAATAACTAACCTAGCCAACAAATATCAATAGGGATCCTATGTGGGCCGACAAGACCACCACGCTGTCTAGTTAAAATGGAAAGGGAAATAAGAAACTATACTAGGCCCCACATGGCCAACACATAAATTAAGACATACATGGGCCCCACACGGCCAACAATAACTAAACAACTAAAATTTCAATTGTTCAGAGAATAAGATCGGTTCTATTAAGAATAGGTCGTATTGATGACCAAGAAAAGTTACTGTAGTCTGCAAGCCTCTAAGAATACAAATAGTGGTCAGGACGTGGACCCAGCCTACCCAAATACTATACAAATAAAAGATAGCAACCTTTACAACTTGGCAACTCCGGATGAAAGGAGCTGGTCAATCTGTTGACTCTGAATAGCTACTAGAAGATCTCACAAACCTTCTGTCTAAACCTGTAGACAAGTAATGCAGCGCCCTATGATTCAACGTCAGTACAATATATACTGAATATGTAAGGCAGTAAATAAGTTGACTAAAAGCTATTAAAGGTTGAACGTAAGTAGAAGGAAGGGGCAGAAAATAAATTGGAAGTATTCTTATTCAAAACCTGCATCTAATAAACACTACACATATATGAGCTAAGACTGCACAATTACATATTCACAACTATAACTAGTAGACAAGAGCACAAACAAGAACCTAAACTGGCCCCTATAAACCTGGAATGTACAAGAAACACAAAAATAACCTACCGGGGCTCCCATAAGCCCTGGCAAGTACAATTCAATCTATATACCCCTATCCAGATTATATCACTCTATTGGTGTTACCAACCTACCTAGCTTCTCGGTTTGCATCTAAGCCTATTGGACTCCTGTAACTGTGTCTGAGCCTGGTGGGCTCCTGTAACTACACCCTGGGCACAAGGCTCGACGAGGGTCAATAATGTCGATATGGCATAAAATAATATTCCAGCCATGGAATGGACAGTAATATGGCCCTTGGGCCTCAGCATTGTACCTTGGGATGGCATATAGCTCCTTGGAGCAACATTATATAACCCCGTAGGCAACATTATATAGCCTCGTAGGCAATGACACAGTTAGCAACCCTGAAGTTGTGGATGGAAGGCTATCTTAGGTGAGGGTAATCCCTACCGATGTGCTATAATGAAGTCTCAATCTAGCCACTCAAAAGGCATATCCGGTCTTCTAGGACTAATGCAATCACTTCTCGCCCCTAGAATAATCTGTATAGCTTCTAGCAGGCACACCCCATGTATTTTTATCTAAATGGAGGATCCTGATAGTAATCATAATCTCTAATGGTCTAGAACGGATAGGGAGAGGTTTGGAGTGGCCTAAATGATATTCTAAATATCATGTTCGGACAATTATAGCTCATAAAAACTGTAGGGTCGCAGATGATCAATTACTTAGTTCCCCTACTTAGAACATCTGTAAGCCTGCTACTAATCGGGCATGCTCCTAAGTAGTCAGCCTCTAAACTCCCATAAGAAGTTTACCATACTTCTTAGCCTGAAGGTAATACTGTAGTAACATGGTCCTAGTCCCTTTGACCTTTACTTGGTCTTTTCAGATTTCATATGCCTTATCTGGGTGATTCTTAACCTCGTAAGTAAGTTTTTTCTGTAATCAGTTGTTCCCGGCAGCCTACACCTGAGTATCTTATCAGAGTATACTGGGGCGTTGGCCCCACATCTAACTACTAATAAAGTTCCCCCCCCCCATGGGGTATCCACTGATCTATCAATCTTGTATAAACTAGAATGGTGTCCTAAGCAACAGGTACGACACATACTAAGTCAACTAGAACTAACAATCACTGACAATAGCTAACTATATGGCAGGTTGACCTCAACTCACTGGGCAACTCTGGTGCCACTAACTTTAGGGTAAGACCACTCTATCCAATATTCTGGCTCTGGAAGTGTCAAAATATGCCAATGGCCTCCGAGCGAGTTTTACTAACAATACAGGTGCCAAACTGGTAGTTGTATCGCCTAGCAGCGCCTATGCTATTCAACTTACTAACTCAAGTCCAATAACTATCCACGAGATTCTAAGGCCAAGGTTTGACAATAAAACATCCAATTCTACTAACACAGTGTACTGAAGTACAGAGGAGTTTCTATGACGCTTCTAGCATGAGCCACACTTAATATGTTCTTTCCCGATAAGAGATACTGCGATATATTCTTTATACATTTTCTAGCAGCTAACCACAACATATGTAAATGTAATCTATTGATAGCAGCTAATCACGACATACCTGATCTTTGTATACTAGCAGCATCTAATTACAACATATAGAATCATTATCTACGTTCAAGACATAGGTCGTATCACTATATGGCGAGAATAACTTGTCGAAGGAATAAGCCTTAACATTCCTCGAATGTTGATTCTCGTTCAACTGGCGAATTTCAACTTGTGAATGGCGGTTCCTTCCAACTGCAATCCCTATGTTCAGAGAATAGGGATATTTCAATACTAAATTCGGCAAGTAACGATAGATTTCAGTAATAATATTAACTATAATTCAACTCCGAATAACTTAATCGAAAACCTACAATTTCTCGAGAGTTCACAAGGAAGAAATGCTTACCTAATGCCTGTGGCTGTTTAGGATTTAATTTGGAGTAATTCTGATGATTTTTATTCGGCGGAGTTCTGATTTTCTGAGCGAATTTTTGAGAAGTAACTCCATAGTAATGCTTTCCATAGGCCTAGAACTCATTATCCAAAGTTAATTTGCATTTGGATGGCATTTGGTAGCGTAATCGGACGAAAATTTGGTGAATAGTGCGTGCCCTCTCTGATCTTTGGTCGTGGGTTCTTTGGAAATGATTTGAAAATAAGTGAGGGGTATATATATACACACATGGATGGTGGCACAGGGGTGCTTTGCTCTGGCCGTAGCGCCCACCCTTGTGCCGCGTTGCGCTCCTCAAAGTGGCAATAGGCCTGGCTACCCGCACTGGCCAGTGCACAGGCCGATTGGCGCATCGCACTGGCCTTTCACGGCCTATACTCGCCCCACCCTACTTCCAAGGATTCTCCCATATGCATCGAGCTCTCCTTACTCATCACAAATCCATGCGTACGCCTACTAATCGTTAACATTTTACAGGGTATAACACGAACATATCCATATGTTGCTTGAATACTTGGTTCATTCGGTCCATGAAAGTTGCAGGGGAATTAATTAGTCCAAAGGACATAACCACAAATTTGTAGTGACCATGCCGAGTTTTGAAGGTTGTTTTTGGTATGTCACATTCCCTGACTCTAAGCTAATGATATCTCGACCTGAGGTCTACCTTGGAGAAACAACTGGCTCCTTGAAGCTGATCGAACAAGTCGTCAATCCTGGGTAGGGGATATATGTTCTTAACTGTAACCGAATTTAGTTGACAGTAGTTGATACAAATTCTGAGGCTACCATTTTTCTTACGCACGAACAACACTGGAGCACCCCATGAAGAGATGTTGAACCTCATGAAACCCTTATCAAGAAGGTCTTTTAGTTGTTCCTTCAACTCCTTAAGCTTAGCTGGAGCCATTCTGCAAGGAGGAATAGAAATGGGCTAAGTGTCTGGAAGAAGGTCTATGCTAAAGTCTATTCCCACTCGGGAGGAACTCCAGGAAGATCTTCAGGAAACACGTCAAGAAATTCGCCGACAACTGGAACTGACTAATAGTTAGGGTCTCGGAGCTAGAATCTTTGACCCGAACTAGGTGATAGATGCACCCTTTCGACCCCAAGATAACCCATGCGTATATCATTACCCTTTCATCTATAGCCTGGACGAGACACGGTACTTGGTGACACAAGAGACCCCAAGCTAATCCATGGTCTATCATTACACTGGTAAACTGAGAAAACATAAGCAAAAGCTTTGAAAATACAATCATTCAAGAAAATACTAATTTGACAACGGTCAATATATCAAAAGAAACAATACTTCATAACTGTGTATGAAAGCCAACTATTAACTAATGAGTTGCTAGGACAAACCCTCAGCTAACTCTAAAGTCTAAATGAAAAGAAACTAACTGAAAAAAAATAGCATCCTCGGAAGATGAGGACTCACCAAACGTTGTTGTTGATATTGTCCGAGGGAACTAATGACAATACTGGGATTGAGAACCTGTGCCTGTATCATAATACGATATAGCATAGAAAGTATGCGTCAGTACTTTGAATGTATTGAGTAAGTGAGAGATACACTAAGCATGAAATAATAAGTAAGTGAACTGCAATAACATGAAATGACCAACTGAGATACAGTAAACTAGTAAAACTGAACTAACTGGCTGATGGTCATAAACATATCTCGAAATTGGGATACTAAAGTGAGCTAAACCAATCTGAACTGAACTGAGACTGTACTGAAAAGTGGGCGAGTCTATAACCAACATATATCCACGTGAGCTAAATGTGTAGTTTGATGTATATGCCCCATGGGTAGGACCCAATATACCTTTCCAGGGTATAAAGACATGAACTGTGATATAATTGTTTGGGCCCATTTGGGCTAAATAACCTACGGAGACAACATAGTTCTAGAAACCTAGGTGTGCTAAAACCCTGGTCCGCTCGGTGCTAAGTCCTACTCCCACTAGATAGTCCTAGTCTGACTACTAAGCTGATAGCTCAAAGCTGGGCCCAAGACTAAGTCAGGGATACTTATCTGAAAGTACCCTGAGAGTCTGATCGG
Source organism: Datura stramonium (assembly GCA_018107945.1). Lineage (NCBI taxonomy): Eukaryota > Viridiplantae > Streptophyta > Magnoliopsida > Solanales > Solanaceae > Datura > Datura stramonium. The sequence goes on along the minus strand of JACEIK010000295.1, from coordinate 425,989 downwards.
ACCTGATAATTGTAACTGGTGATATAAACTGGCCAGAGCTGCTTATCTGGAAGCGTCGTAATCGTCTAGAGAACTGACTGATATCTGATAACTGATAACTAAGATTTGATAACTGGGAGGCGTTATTGACACCTCAAGAACTGACTATAGTCAAATTGATCAGCTGAGACTACTGAAAGATACCGAAGATACTAACATTTTAACTGAGACTGAACTAGCATGCAACTGACTGAGAATTCATATAATAGAAATAACATGGGAATTCCAACATTGATAGAGTCAAGCAACATTAATGTATAATCAAATAAGCATGACCCTAATTACTGCATTGAAGAACTATGGATAAAATTATTTTATAAGAAACAAGTATCAACACGATCACTAAGTAGTGGAAATATAGCAACAAATAATATGAACAACATTCCACATGAATTTCTTTGTACTGCGTTTGAGTGTTGAGAGAGGAATACGTCAATCACTCCTTTAACTCTCTCCTAAATGTGACCAAAACGACGTAGTTTAAGGATTAAAAAGATGGGAAGTTACTAAAATACTCCTGAAATAAAATCTAAATAACTGCCCAATAGGAACCAACGGGTCACACAATGAGTCGTTAGTTGACACTACAACTCATTGGGACCAGTCATTGGTCCTGGGCCTGGAATTTGGCTCATGGGAAATTGGCAACGAGAGGGGACCAGGAATCGTTGGATGAACCAACGGGTCGTTGGTGCTTCCCGTTGTCACTGGCAGGAACAACTTGGGAAACCCACTAATGAGAGACACAGCGACTCATTGGTAGAACCAACGGGTCATTATATCGACTCGTTTTCTCCAGTGGAAAATCTAAGGATTTTTGGACTTGTTGTCAAGGTTGCACAAAATGACTTGTTGCGAGATTAAACGGGTCATTGTTGCATCTCATTGTTACAGGAAGAAGATTTTCAACAGTATCCAGACTCAAACTAGAGAGTCACCTCAAGAGTCGTTACATCAAAAGACAACTTATTGTTTGACTCGTGGGTTCCTGAAAAGGGCATAACTGATCTCTTAATTGGGAATACAATGAGTGACAGGATGACTCATTACTCCTCACAACGGGTCATTCCTTGTCTCATTGGTTTCCAAGAACAACTGGAAGGGCTGACCACGACTCATACAAGGGGTCATTACTACTGATAATGACTCATTGTCTCAGTCGTTCTGAGACAAAAAAATTCTGGTTTCCCCCAATTTTTCATGCAAGGTCTGAGTTTGGTCTATAAAAGTTTTGAGGTGTTACAATATCTCCCCCTTGGGACCACTCATCCTCGAATGATGGCTAAAACTGCTGGAAAACTAGGAAAAGAGTTGCAATCCCTAGACTAAGACTATAAACTGATTTCTGAAGGAGTGATTGATTCCGAACTAATTTAGCCATGCTAACTGAGTTGATGCAACTAGGATGCACATTGAAAATCTGAATAGAGCTTATGAGTATTGAACTGAATAGAGTATCGAGGAGGAATTTAATGCCTAATGCTGAAACTGGACTGGAGGGAATAAATGAGGGTATTTGTCCATCATGTCTGATTCTGCCTCTAATGTGGCTCCCTCAACTAGCTAGTTCCTCCACAAGACTTTCACTGAAGCAACTTCCTTGTTTATCATCTTACGAACCTGACGGTCTAGGATTCGAACTGGAACCTCTTCATAAGAGAGACTCTCCTTCACTCCCACACTATCTAGTGGCACAACTGAGGTCGGATCACTGATGCACTTCTTTAATAGGAACACATGGAAGACTAGGTGCACATATGCTAACTCTGAAGGTAATTCTAACTCATAGGCTACACTCCCAATTCTCCTCAGAATCCTGTAGGGTCCTACATACCTTGGACTGAGTTTCCCTTTCTTTCCAAACCTCATCACCCTTTTCATCGGTGAAATTTTCAAGAAAACCCAATCATCTACAGCAAATTCTAACTCTCTCTTCCTCACATCTGCATATGATTTCTGTTGGCTTTGATCTATTTACAACATTTCTCTAATCAGTTGCACTTTCTGCATAGCTTCATGAACCGAGTCTGGTCCTATCAAGGTAGCTTCACCAACTTCAAACCACCCTGTAGGAGACCTACACCTCCTACTGTATAATGCCTCAAACGGGGCCATTTGAATACTGGAGTGGTAGTTGTTGTTGTATGCAAACTCAATGAGGAGTAGGTGATCATCCCAACAGCCCTTGAAGGTTATCACACAAGCTCTCAGCATATATTCTAAGGTCTAAATAATCCGCTCGGCTTATCCACCGGTCTGAGGGTGAAAAGTTGCGCTGAGCTTGACTTGAGTATCGAGTCCTTTCTGAATTGACTTCCAGAAATGTGAGGTGAACTACCCCTATCTGAAATGATGGACAAGGGAACTCCATGTAGTCTAACTGTCATGACCCGAACATAGGCCTGTACCGAGACACGGGACAATAAACCCTGAGGAACTCCAAGTAGACCCATGGCATGAACATAACATCTAACTCAATCATAAAAGAGGAAGATCAACACGATAACTTAGCGAAAGTCTGAAATAAGCATAACATCATAAATACACACGATTCTAAAGTTGATTACATCATATGTCTGAAAAGCCTCTAACACTGATGAGCTGATGGGACAAGACCCCAACTAACTCTCTAAGTCTGATACTGGATACATCAAGAAAACAAATAAAGCATGGTCCTCGGGGAATAAGGACTCACCAACAGATATGGGATACTAACTCTGAAAGGCTGGCTACATACGAGGCTGAGTCTGAGTACCAGGGCCTATATCATGAAACGATACAACATAGAGTATGCGGTCACTACATGGGATGTACCAAGTATGCAAAGTAAGCAAAATGGCTTAAATAAGTAAAATCATTTAAAACATGCATAATATATAAACATGAACGAAATAAGAATCTGAAAAGTGGAGCATGCATGCTATTTTTTCTGAAATCAGGATCTCAACATAAGATAACAGCATAACTTAATCGATTGACCTAGAGCTGAAATCTTAT
>JACEIK010000295.1:376861-387478 GCA_018107945.1 Datura stramonium | reverse complement strand
ATGCTTATTCCAGTGAAGTAGAATTTTAGCCCTAACTTTTGAAGTAGAAACTAGAATCCTGTATATATACTGAATTATTGAATCATGCTTGAATCTTTCAAAGTTGGGGAATTCTTATAGTATTTTTATGTATCAGAAACTCAGTTAAAGGTTTAATTAGTCAGTCTCATCCAGAAAATTATTTACTCAGTATCACTTGAAAATGTCAGTCTAGCCTCAGTCAGATTTTTTAGCAACCTTCGGGTTGACCAGAATAATGTCAGCTGATTAGTTTGACTATAGTCGTTTCTTGAGGTGTCAGTGGTGCCTCCCAGTTATCAGTTATTATACTCAGATATCATTTATCAGATTTTAGTGGTTCTTTAGACGGTTATGATGCTTCTAGATAAGTAGCTCTGACTAGTCTTAGAACATCAGTTTTCTAATCCGGTCCGATAAGACTCTCATGGTACTTCCAGATAAGTATCCCTGACTTAGTCTTGGGCCCCAGCTTCGAGCTATCAACTTGGAAATAGTAGTCATATTAGATCTATCTAGTGGGAGTAGGACTTAGCACTGAGAGAACCGTGGTTCCAGCGCACCCAGGCTCCCAAAACTACGTTGCCACCATAGGTTATTTTTATTGGCCTTATGGCCCCAGACAGTTATCTCACAGTTCATGCCTTTATACCCAAGGTATATTAGGTCCTATCGATGGGGTGTGTAGATCGGACTCCACGTATAGCTCACGTGGTTATATGTCAGTTATAGACTCTCCCACCAGTCAGTCCAGTACAATTTTAGAATAAGCATCTCGGTTCAGTTCTAGCTCTATTAGCTTAGCTCAGTTCGTTTCAGTATCTCGGACTCAGTACTTCCAGACTTAAGACATGCCTTGGATATCAGACAGGGTCATTTTGACCACTTCAGTAGTTCATTTCAGTTTACTTATTGGTCATTGCATGTCATATCAGTTCAGGAATTATATTCAGTTATGTTTTCTCCCACTTACTCAGTACATTCAAAGTACTGACGCATACTTTTATGTTGTATTGTTTCATGATACAGTTGCAGGTTTTCAGACTCAACACCGTTAGTTGCCGCAGTTTAGATCCTCCTCCTCAGCAGTTGAAGTGTGAGACCTCATCATCCAAGGGCCTTATTTCATTTCTTTCAGTTAGTTCATTATTTTTAGCTAGACTTAGAGTTAGCTGGGGACTTTATCAGCCACTCATCAGTTAGAGAGCTTTCAAACACATAATTTGTTTCAGACTTCAGATGATTTAAACTTTATGTCTTCAGTTTTATTTTCATAAATTCTTTTATATTATAATTTCAAAGCTTCCACTATATTTGTTTTACTCAGAATACCAGTGTATGATAGACTAGGGGTTGAATTGGGGTTACTCGTGACTTCAAGTATTGTGTTCCGTCCAGGGTGTAGACTCGGGGCGTGACAAACTTGGTATCAGAGCACTAGGTTTAGAGTATCCTCGGAATTTCTGAAAGCCGCATCGAGTGGAGTCCTTTTCATGGGTGTGAAGCGCGCCACACTTATGATGAGGAGGCTATGAGATGTTATTAGGAAAACTCTTTTTTGTTCATACTCATTATTGTGCGTTAAAGTTCAACTCCAGAAATGTCCGTCTAACTCGTTCTCATTTTTGTTTCAGTGAATCATTCCTCCCAGATGCGGTAATGGAAGAAGGGTCGGTAATGCAAATAGACCTGCCCCACCAGCCCCGACAGCTCCTCAAGATGATTCAGTCTCTACCGCCGAATTTAGGGCGGCCATTCAACTTCTAGCCCAAACAGTCACCAACCAGGTGAGCCAACAGGTGGTTCCAGTAACCGTGAACGGGTCTGCAGCAGCTGCAAGGGTGCGTGACTTCACCCGTATGAACCCTCCATCCTTTTAGGGATCCAAAGTAGGGGAGGATCCTCAAGAGTTCGTGGATGATATCAAGAAGATTACCCGCATTATGGGTGTCAACTCCTCGGAGAGTGTTGATCTGGCTGCCTACCAGCTTAAAGGGGTAGCTCAGGTCTAGTATGAACAGTAGAAAGAGGGGCGGCCAGCGGGAGCCGGACCAGTAGAGTGGGAGGAGTTCCACACAGCTTTCCTAGACAGATTTTTCCCTCGAGAGCTGAGGGAGGAAAAGATGGCAGAGTTTATGAACTTGAGACAAGGCAACAAAACAGTGGAGGAGTATGCTCTGGAGTTTTCCAAGCTGTCTGAGTATGCTCCAGAGATGGTATCCGAACCAAGGGCTCGGATGTTGAAATTTGTGAACGAAGTGTCGAACCTGGTCCTCAAGGAGTGCAGGACAGCAATGTTGATTAAATATATGAACCTCTCAAACCTGATCGTCTATGCCCAATAGATTGAGGCTAAAAAATTGAAGAAAAAGCGATAAAGGACTGGCCGGTCAGATTATGGACAATAAAGGTCTAGCGAAAGCAGCCGCCCACAGTAGCAGTAGAGAGCCCCATCACCCAGCTCCGCCAACGCCCCGACCTTTCGGTCCCGCCAGGATCAGAGGGGCGGAGCATCTGGCTCTCAGTCCCAGAGTTTCGGTGCCAGCAACAGATATCCAACTTGCCCTAAGTGCGGAAAAAACCACCCAAGAGAGTGTCTTCAGGGTCGAGAGGGTTGTTTTGGTTGTGGACAGCTCCGTCATCGGTTGAAAGATTTCCCATAGCAGGACGGGGTAGAGCATAATCTACCACATCCTCAGCTCCAGCAGGCCGACCAACTTAGCAGGACAATGCATCAGGTACGGATGGTGGTCAGCGCCAAAACCATTTTTATGCATTGTCTTCCCGTCAGGACCAGGAGAGCTCACCTGACGTAGTCATGGGTATGTTACGCCTCTTCCATCTAGATGTGTATGCCCTTCAAGATCCAAGAGCCACCCTTTCGTTCGTGACTCCCTATATAGCAGTCCAGTTTAGTATCAGTCCAGAAGTTCTCTCAGAATCGTTCTCAGTCTCCACCCTAGTTGGCGAGGCAGTTAGAGCCAGCCGGGTGTATAGAAACTGCCCAGTCTCAATCCTGAATATATTCATTCCAGCTGATCTCATAGAGTTAGATATGGTCGACTTTAACCTTATCCTCGGCATGGATTTGTTACACTCCTGCTATGCCTGAGTTGATTGCAGAACTAGAGTTGTCAAGTTCCAGTTTCCAAATGAACTAGTGTTAGAGTGGACGGGCAGCAGTTCAACGCCTAAGGGTAAGTTTATTTCCTACCTTAAGGCCCATAAACTCATCTCCAAGGGATGTATCTATCATCTAGTTCGGGTCAAGGATTCCAACTCTGAGACCCCAACTATCCAGTCAGTTCCAGTAATGAGTGAGTTCCCAGATGTATTTCCTGAGGATCTTCCCGGAGTCCCCCCTGAATGGGAAATAGACTTTAGAATAGAACTCCTCTTAGATACTCAGCCCATCTCCATCCCTCCTTACAGAATGGCTCCAGTCGAGCTTGAGGAGTTGAAGGAGTAGTTAAAAGATCTTCTTGACAAGGGTTTTATCAGACCCAGCATCTCTCCCTGGGGTGCCCCAGTATTATTCGTGCATAAGAAGGACGGTACCCTCAAAATGTGCATAGATTACCATCAGTTGAAAAAAGCCACAGTCAAGAACAAGTATCCCTTACCCAGAATTGACGACCTGTTTGACCAACTTCAGGGAGCCAGTTGTTTCTCAAAAATCGATCTCAAGTTAGGGTACCATCAGCTAAGGGTCAGAGAGTGTGACATACCAAAAACAACATTCAGGACTCGGTATGGTCACTACGAGTTTGTAGTGATGTCCTTCGGGCTAACAAACGCCCCAGTAGCCTTCATGGACTTGATGAATAGAGTCTTCAAGCAGTATATGGATATGTTCGTCATTGTATTTATTGACAACATTATGGTATACTCCAGAAATGAGGAAGAGCATGCAAACCACCTAAGATTAACATTGTAGACACTTAGAGACTGCCAGTTGTTTGCTAAGTTCAGCAAGTGCGAATTCTGTTTAAAGTCCGTGACTTTCTTAGGTCATGTGGTCTCAGGTGAAAAAATTTCAGGTTGATCCTCAGAAGATAGCACCGGTGAAAGATTGGCCCAGACCTACCTCTCCTACCGAAATCAGGAGTTTCCTGGGCTTAGCTGGTTATTACTGACGGTTTGTTGAAGTATTCTCCTCTATAGCATCTTCTCTGACTAAGTTAACTTAGAAGAAAGTGAAATTTTAGTGGTCGGATGCATGTGAGAAGAGTTTCCAGGAGTTGAAGACTCGACTCACTACCATTCCAGTTTTGACCTTGCCAAAAGGAACAGATGGGTTGGTTGTTTATTGTGATGCTTTCAGAGTCGGACTCGGATGCATTCTGATGCAGCGGGGCAAAGTGATAGCCTATGCCTCTAGACAACTCAAAGTTCATGAGAAGAACTATCCAACTCATGACTTGGAGTAGGTAGCAGTGGTGTTTGCGCTAAAAATATGGAGGCATTACTTATATGGAGCTCACGTAGATGTGTTTACGGATCATAAGAGTCTTCAGTATGTGTTGAGTCAGAAGGATCTAAATCTGCATCACAAAAGGTGATTGGAGTTGCTAAAGGACTATGACATGAGCGTGCTGTATCACCGGGGTAAAGCCAATGTGGTGGCTGATGCCCTAAGCAGAAGGTCTATTGGGAGTGTGGCTCATATTGAGGAAGGAAAGAAGGAGTTAGCGAAGGATGTTCACAGACTAGCCCGGTTAGGGGTGCATTTGGTGGATTCAATCGAAGGTGGTGTGGTAATGCAAAGTGGTTCGGATTCATCCTTGGTAGTTGAAGTCAAGTCCAGACTGGATGAGAATCCCATTTTACTTAAGCTTAAGGGAACAGTTCTCAAAAAAAATAGAAGCTTTCTCCCAAGGGGGAGATGGTGTGCTCCATTACCAGGACAAGTTGTGTGTACCGGATGACGGTGAGTTAAGACAACAGATACTGGCTGAAGTGCACAGTTCTAGATATTCCATTCACCCGAGTACTACTAAGATGTACTGTGATTTATTGGATGTTTACTGGTGGAATGACATGAAAAGAGATATCGCTTAATTTGTAGCTAAGNGGATATCAGCATACCCACATGGAAGTGGGAAGAAGTAAACATGGACTTCATTACGGGTCTACCTCGGACTCGTCGGCAGCATGACTCAATCTGGGTAGTAGTAGACCGGATGACTAAGTCAGCGCATTTCCTCCCAGTCAAACCACAGATTCAGCTGAGGACTATGCTAAACTTTATATCTGAGAGTTAGTCAGACTTCATGGGGTGCCTTTATCTATCATTTCAGACAGAGGGACTCAGTTCACCTCACACTTTTGGAAATCCTTTCAAAAGGGACTAGTCACTCAGGTCAAGCTCAGCACAACTTCTCACCTGCAGACAGATGGGCAAGCTGAGCGGACTAATCATACCATAGAAGATATGTTGAGAGCATGCACCATTGATTTTAAGGGTAATTGGGATGACCATTTGCCTCTTATCGAGTTTACGTACAACAACAGCTACCACTCTAGCATTCAGATGACCCCATTTGAAGCATTATATGGTAGGACGTGTAGATCTCTTATAGGATGATTTTAGGTTTGTGAAGCTACCTTGATAGGGCCAGACTCAGTTCATGAGGCAATGTAGAAAGTTCAGCTCATCCGAGAAAGGTTGAAAATAACTCAGAGCCATTAGAAATCTTATGCCGATGTGCGGAGAAGAGAGTTGGAGTTTGCAGTTGATAACTGGATTTACCTAAAAATTTCACCCATGAAAGGGATGATGAGATTTGGAAAGAAGGGAAAACTCAGTCTGAGATATGTGGGACCTTATAGAATTTTGAGGCGTATCGGCAATGTAACCTATGAGCTAGAATTACCTTTAGAACTAGTAGTTGTACACCCAGTTTTCCATGTGTCACTTTTGAAGAAGTGCATCGGAGATCCAACCTCAGTTGTGCCATTAGACAGTGTAGGAATAAAAGATGGTCTCTCATATGAGGAAGTACCAGTCTAGATCCTTGACCGTCAGGTTCGTAAGTTAAGGAACAAGGAAATAGCTTCAGTCAAGGTTTTATGGAGAAATCAGCAGGTTGAAAGAGCTATATGGGAGGTCGAAGCAGATATGATGTCCAAATACCCGCACTTGTTCTCTACCGGCTCTATCACAACTTGAGACATTAGTTTTGACCTTAGACTCAAGTTAGCTTTCATGATTCAGTTCAGGTGTTCAAGTCTCTTTTATGTTTTTGAATGTATGTATGAAAGGTAAATTCAGTTCAATCATGTATTTTGAAATGGAGGTAGTCATTTGGACAATTTTGGAGTTAAATGAATAGTATTTGGAATGTCTGGTTGTTATTCTCTGCTTTCCTAGTTTTAGCCTTCATTCGAGGACGAATGATCCCAAGGGGGAGATATTATAACACCCCAAAAATTTCTATGACTAAACCCTAGATTTGAAGTATATAATATAGGGAAAACTGGAAAAAATATCCTCAGAAAGAGCCTCAGTACGACTCGTAGGAGGATTGTATGAGTCGTACCAAGGACTCGTAGTATGTTCCATAGAGCTTAGCAAAAATCTGATTTAGAAGTCATGGCAGTCTCTCACGACTCGTATCAAGTCAATACGAGTCGTACCAAGTTTCATGGTATGATTCAGAGAGTTTGGCAGGAAGAGGCAAGAAAACCACGATTAGATCCTACGATCCGTATCAGGCCGATACGAGTCGTAGCGAAAGCACTATCAGGTTTTGCGGACACGACCATCCCTATTACCACGAGTCTTGGTATGACTCATGGTATGAAGGTACAACTCGTACCAGGCTCTCGTACCAGGGGTTTCATCAATCTTTTAAAGCATCCCAGAAGCCACGAATGGCATACCATGACCCGTAGGAAGCCACCACGAGTCATGGTACGACCCGTAGCACTAGAAAGACAGATTTTTGAGAAATTTTTTTACAAGGGTATTTTTGTAATTTTCTATGCTTCTAACTCTTAAACTAGGTCGTTTTGGACTTCTTTTTGGATGAAGAAAAGGAGTTTTCCTAGTCTAACCCCTCACTCTTCTCACAACCACCGTAAAGTTCTTCTTCTCCCTTCTTCTCTCAAGGCTCAAGAACTAGGGTTCCTCTCCAAGGTGCAGCAGCTTCAAGATCTTTAGAGAGATCCTTCAACCAGGTATGTGGGAATTCAATAAGGATATTGTTCTCCCCTTGTGTCCCCTAAAACTCTTTCCCTGTTCACTATCAGTTCTATCCCTGAGTTTTTGAAAGTGAAGATATTATTGCCATACCTTGAATAATTAATGTGGAATCTTAATCTATGTTTATTGTAGTTAATTTCCACCAGTTTTTGACCAAAATGATGCCTATTCCAGTGAAGTAAAATTTTAGCCCTAACTTTTGAAGCAGAAACTAAAATCCTGTATATGTACTGAATTATTGAATCATGCTTGAATCTTTCAAAGTTGGGGAATTCTTATAGTATTTGTATGTATCAGAAAATTAGTTAAAGGTTTAATTAGTCAGTCTCATCCAGAAAATTTATTTACTCAGTATCACTCGGGAATGTCAGTCTAGCCTCAGTCAGATTTTTTAGCAACCTCCGAGTTGACCAGAATAATATCAGCTAATCAGTTTGACTATAGTAGTTTCTTGAGGTGTCAGTGGTGCCTCCCAGTTATCAATTATTATACTCAAGACATTAGTTATTAGATTTTAGTAGTTCTTTAGACAGTTATGACGCTTCCAGATAAGCAGCTCTGACTGGTCTTAGAATACCAGTTTCTAGATTTGGTCCGATAAGACTCTCATGGTACTTCTAGATAAGTATCCCTGACTTAGTCTTGGGCCCCAGCTTCGAGCTATCGCTTGGCAATAGTAGTCATATTAGATATATCTAGTGGGAGTAGGACTTAGCACCGAGAGGGCCGGGGTTCTAGCGAACCCAGGCTCCTAAAACTACATTGCCACCATAGGTTATTTTTATTGGCCTTATGGCCCCAGACAGTGATCTCACAGTCCATGCCTTTATACCCTAGCAAGGTATATTGGGTCCTACCAATGGTGTGTGTATATCGGACTCCATGTCTAGCTCACGTGGTTATATTTCGATTATAGACTCTCCCACCAGTCAGTCCAGTCCAGTTTCAGAATAAGCAGCTCAGTGCAGTTCTAGCTCTATCAGCTTAGCTCAGTTCAGTTCAGTATCTCAGACTCAGTACTTCCAGACTTAGGACATGCCTTGACCATCAGACAGGGTCATTTTGACCACTTCAATTTACTTCAGTAGTTTAGTTCAGTTTATTATTGGTCATTGCATGTCATATTAATTCAGGAATTATATTCAGTTATGTTTTCTCCCACTTACTTAGTACATTCAAAATACTAACGCATACTTTTATGCTGTATCGTTTCATGATACAGCTGCAGGTTCTCAAACTCAGCACCGTTAGTCGCAGCGGTTTAGATCCTCCTCCTCAGCAGTTGAAGTGTGAATTCTCATCACTCGAGGGCCTTATTTCATTTCTTTCAATTAGTTCATTATTTTTAGCTAGACTTAGAGTTAGCTGGGGACTTGTCCCAGCCACTCATCAGTTAGAGGGCTTTCAGATACAGAATTTGTTTCAGACGTCAAATGATTTAAAATTTATGTTCAGTTTTATTTTCATAAATGCTTTTATATTATTATTTTAAAACTTCCACTATATTCGTTTTAATCAGAATACTAGTATATGATAGACCAGGGGTTGACTTAGGGTCACTCGTGACTTCAAGTACCGTGTTCCATCTAGGGTGTAGACTCGGAACATGACAATTACATTTCTAACATTCAACTGATCTTATGAATAATGAAATAGTTTTTTCGATGATGCCAAAAGGGGAAATATGTATACAATTGTAATATTTGTAACCCAATATTCTGATATTCTGATCTGGTTCATTTGAGTGGTTCTTCTGCTTATCTTTCTTATCTTTGGGCTGATTAAATGAGGATACAAAGGAAATGAGTTTGTCATCATCAAAAATGGGAAATTTCTTGGGATTTAGTATATTTTGATAATTGACTAAATAATTGGGGTTAAAGGTTGGATTAAATAAAGAACACAGAACAAGTGTAAACTAATTGAACCAGATAAAACAGTTACGTGTTCCATTTAGAATTTGATTACGAGTAAAACTCTTTGAATAAAAGGAATCTCGGATTAGAATAAAAGATCAGATAAATATAGGAGCCTTCTTGGATGATTAACTTGTTTCACTCAAGTGTTTCATATCTTAGTACCTACAAGTAAAGATAGTTGAATGCACAAATGCAAGAGGTTTGTCATAATCAAAAGGCAGTTTTGATGATTGACAAATGACAATGAAACAGGTAAGCAAGTTGCTTCAAAGGTGCACTATCTCAAGGAACTGAGTTTGTATTAGATAAATAATAAATAAAGACAAGTGTGCAAAAATCAAGAAATGAACGATAAAGCTATTTCAAACAAACTCAAGGAAATAAACATGTGCTGAATTAAAGTGTTGAAGTTCGACTACAACACAAAAATGCAAGGAGTTTATCTTTAAAAAGGAGTCTCACTTGAAGTAGAACTCCATGTCAAGAAGAGTTTGAGTTGATGTGTAATTCGAGACAAAGAAGCACTCTTTGAAGAACTCCTAATTGCTGTAAAGTTCAGTTGTATGAATCAAGGAGTTTATGTCCATCTTAAACACTATTACATCAAGGAGTCTTTATTCTAAAAGTGTGTATATTTTAACCAACTTGCTTTCACTTGTTATTATAAATATGCAAGCCTTTTATTGAAGAGATTCATGCACCTATACTGAGAGAAATAGCAGAAATCAAAGCATAAAATAAATATTATTCTTATGTTTCTGTCTAACCATTCAAGTGCGGAGGCTGATACGAAGAACCAAATTGAAGAACCTGTTTCATGGATATATTTCACAGTGTCTTCAATTCTAACTTTCTGTATTAGGATTGTTATTGAGTTGTATCTATTTTATTCTTTCTTGAAAGCATTATTTAGGTATTTTTCTGAGGAAAAATTAGCTTCAAATTAAGGATAACTTGGAGGTGTCACAACTTTCTTCTTGATTGTTGTAAGAGGGATTAGAGTTAGTTCCTAGGTTGCAATTATTTTGTACTCTGAATCTAGCTACAATATAGTGATTGTAGGGGCAAAGGATTAGAGTTAGTCTCGTAGGTTGTAAGTGTTTGTAATTTAAATTTTATTGAGGCTCACAATGTTAGTAAAGTTTGGGGCAAATCCTATAGAGGTGTAGGTCTGATTTTTCACCCTTGTGAGTCGGGTGCTTTCCAAGTAAAAATATTGTGTTGTTATTATTCTGCTTTTTTTATTCTGCAAACTACTCATAAGATACATATAAAGTAACCTAGTCCATTATATAGGCAAAATCTGGTATAACCCGATTCAGTCCCCTCTTGTACTATTAGTTCATGCAGATTTCTATAACTTTGACTGGAGGAAAAAAATAGAAAAAAAACTTATGTGCACCAGGCTGATGTTTATAGAAAGTCAATATATGCATACCATGTATTTGAATAAAAATTCTTTTATTTAACTAT
>JACEIK010000295.1:318505-344562 GCA_018107945.1 Datura stramonium | reverse complement strand
TGTTTCCAGAAAACTGAGATAGAGCCAGCCAGCTACGGGTAAGGTTTATGTTTGCTTTAGTTACTGATAGTTAGACAGTAAGATGCCTCGTTTGTAAGGTATGACCCCCACCCTCCTTATTACAGTTATGTTTAGCCTTGATTTCACTACTTCAGTCATCTTCAGTCCGTTTTCTTTACTTCAGTCATTGTTAGTTCTATTTCTTATTTTCAGTTATTTAAAGTTATTACTTTACATACTCAGTACCTGTGGTACTGACACCCTCTTTTTGGGCGCTGCATTACTTGCCTGCAGGTGCATATAGACGAGGAGCAAGTCCCTCGTAGTTCTAGTCAGCTGGACAGAGCCATCAGCTCCTTTCTTCTGGAGCTTGTGTGATAGAGGTTTATTTCTTTTGTTTATACAGTATGGGTAGGTCGGGGCCCTCTCCCGACCATCTTATTACTCCTAGAGGCTTGCAGATTGCATTACTTTCCTCTGGTTAGATGATATCGATCGTGTGGGGCCCATATGTGTTTAGACTATGTGTTTTGGCCGTATGGGGCCTTGTTTAGCTGTTGATTGGTGGCCTTGTCGGCCCGCACGGGACTCCCTATGTTCTTTTGTCTCTATTTTGCTGTTTATTTTCACCGGTGGCTATAGGCCTTGTTGGTTGGGGATTGTATTTATAGTCTCTATATAGCCTATAGTTTTCTTAATTCTAGAGTTAGAGCCAGCCCTGCACCAGAGGTGCTTAGGCTCAGTCAGCTCAGCAGTTCAAGTTCTAGTAGGGCACCAGGTGTCAGTCATGCCTCCTAAGGTGGGGTATGACACAATTAATCCTTTAACTATCATAGGTTCTCATTGTTTTGTTCTTTTTAGTCATGAACACTGCCTGGTTTCATAAGTGCATAGAGAATTGGCCTTACAAAATTCTCTTTGAAGCGGCTTACACTTCACACTTATATAGTTGATTCCAAAATGTTTTATCCCGTAGATACACTATTTGACATACCCTGTGTCAAACTTAGAAATCATTAAAAAGCCTTTAATTCTTTATCCTTGTTACTGAACATTGTCTCATCACGAGAATATATCAAAAGTTATTCTGAAAATGTTGAACCATCATCAATGACTTTGTTTCATCTCCTTGAACCTAGATCTTGGGATCTCCAATCTTCTAGGTAGAGTTACTACCACGATGACCTGTCCTCGACCATAGTCCCATTTCCTTCGATGATCTTTCAATCGCCTCTCTAGTTAAGCCTTTTCTAAGTGGGTCCTGCACATTATCTCTTGATTTTACATTGTCAAGTGTGATAATTTTACTAGAGATTAATTGTGTAAAGGTATTATGTCTCATCATACGTGACAAGACTTTCAATTATACATTACACTTCCAGCTCTTCTGATGACCGCTTGGCTATCACAATGTATACATATTTGAGCTAATGATTTGGCCAGAATGGAATGTCTTCTAGGAAATTCTTAAGCCATTCAGCTTCTTCACCAGCCTTGTTTAAAGCTATGAATTCAGACTCCAGTGTAGAGCGAGAAATACATGTTTGTTTGGATGACTTTCAAGATACTGCTCCTCCACCGATAGTAAAAATGCACCCTCTTATGAATTTAATTTTAGTTGACCCGGTGATCCAATTTATATCACAATATCCTTCAACAACTATTGAATAGTTGTTGTAATGTAAAGTAAAATTTTGAGTATGTTTTAAATACCCCAAAACTCGTTTAATAGTCATCTAATAATTCTGATTGGGATTACTTGTGTATCGACTAAGTTTACTTATTGCACAAGCTATATCTGATCGTGTACAGTTTATGATGTACATCATACTTCCCAATACTCTTGCATAATCCAATTGGGACTTACTTCAACCTTTGTTCTTAGCAAGATCAAGACTCACATCAACTGGTGTCTTTGCAATTTTGAAATCCAAATACTTAAAATTTTCAAGTATTTGTTTGTATACAATGAGATTGAGACAATGCTAGACCTTGAGGAGTTTTGTAGATCTTAATATCCAATATCAAATCAACAACTCCTAAATCTTTCATCTCAAATTTACTAGCAAGCATACGCTTGATAGCATTTGTGTTAGCAATATCATTACTCATTATCAACATGTCATCCACATATAGACAAATAATGATGACTTATTTTTGAGTATTATTAATGTAAAATGCATTTGTCACACTCATTAATCTTGAAATGATTTGACAACATTGTCTGGTCAAATTTTGCATGCCATTATTTGGGCGCTTATTTTAGTCCGTACAAAGATTTTACAAGTCGGCACACCTTCTTTTTATTTTCAGGAACTACAAACCCTTCAGGTTATTTCATGAAAATTTCTTCTCCAAATCTCCATTTAAGAAGGCTATTTTTACATCCATTTGATGAATTTCAAGACCATATACAACAGATAACGTTATTAACACCCGAATGGATGTAATTTTGGGTACCGGCGAGTATGTATCAAAGTAATCATGACTTTTTTGTCTAAACCCTTTAACTACAAGTCTTGCTTTGTATTTATCAATTAGTGCCATCATCTTTAATTTTCCTTTTGAAAATCCATTTACAGCCTAAAGGTTTGTTCCCTGAAGGAAGATTAATCAATTTCCATATAAGGTTATTCATTATGGATTCAATTTTACTATTGACTACCTATTTCCAATATTGAGTTTCCGACGAAGTCATAGCTTCTTGAGAAGCTCGAAGCTCATTTTCCAACAGAAATGTTAGAAAATCTAGTCCAAAGGAAGTAGAAATCCTTTGATTCTTGCTACATCTTTGATTCTCCTCATTAGAAATATTTTCCTTTGTCTCTTCCTGAGATCATTTAGATCCTTCGCTAGATGACTCACATTTATATTTACATGGATATATATATATTCAAAAAATTTAGCATTGTCTAATTCCATTACCATATTAACATGAATGTTAGGATTTTCTGATTTATGAACTAGAAATCGATATGCTTTACTATTTGTAGCATATCCTATGAAAACACAATCAACGGTTTTAGGTCCTATCTTAACCCTTTTGGGTTCAGAAAATTGTACCTTAGCCAAACACCACCACATTTTTAAGTATTCAAGGTTAGGCTTTCTTCCTTTTCATTTTTCATATGGAATAGATTATTTTTTTCTATGGGGCACTCGATTGAGTATTCTGCTAGCCGTAAGGATAGCTTCCCCTCACAAGTTTTGGGGTAAATCAGAACTTATCAACAAGACATTCATCATCTCCTTTAATGTTCTATTTTTTCTTTCCGCAATCCCATTGGATTGTAGTGAGTAAGGGCAGTTGTTTGATGAATAATATCATATTCCAAACACATTTCTTTAAAAGAGATTCATATTCTCCACCTCTATCACTCCTTATCGTTTTGATCTTTTTGTTAATTTGTGTTTTCAACTTCACTTTTATATTGCTTGAATGCTTCAATAGTTTCGTCTTTACTTTTGAGTAAGTAAATATAGCAGTACCATGTACTATTGTCAATAAAAGTTATAAAATATTTATTTCCACCACGAGATGGTATTGATTTTATGTCACGAATATCTGTGTGAATTAAGCCTAAGGGACTTGAATTCCTTTCAATAGACTTATAAGGATGTTTAACATACTTAGTAGGCATTTGGACATGCTATTTCATGTCGCGATTTGAAATTATAAGATGAACTTGGCGTTTGGACATGCGATTTCATCTCATAATTTTAAATCATGAGACGAAATCTCAAATTCTCCAAAAATCTTAATTTGAAATTTCAAATCATGAATTTTTCAAATGCAAAATTTAACCTACAAGTTATATTTTGTAAAAAAAAAGTCCATTTTATATTTACTAACTATATTTACTAATCATTTATTTAATAAATGTAACAACCTTTGCCAACTATTATATTGTCTGTGAGGAGATTGTCCGTACTATGTGAGAAGATTATATTAAAGTATAGTACACTACAACTCATGTTTAGTTTTACTTTTTGTTGAACTAAAGTTTGATTCTTAAGTTGTAATTTTTTTAGAATGACTTTGTGATAGTGTATTATATTTTATTATGAACTTTTACTTACTTGGTAAGATTGTATAAGAATTTAATAAATTTGAATAGTTTTTAAAACTTATGGGGTTCCTATGTTCATGAAGAAAAAACACAACTTAAAAATCCTAAATTGCATGTCCAAAAAAAACTTCATTTCATGATTTCATCTCGCATGACCAAACGAGCCCTTAGATTCAACACAGATTTGACATTTTGATTGATTGTATTCAAACTTTAGCAATAATTTCAAATTGATCATTTTATGCAAGATTCTATAATTGACATATCCCAAACATGAATGCCATAAATTATTTGACTCAAGCAAATAAGAAGAAGATGAAATTTTATTGCTCTCAACAACAATTACATACAGTTTGTAAAGGCCCTCAGATAGATAACCTTTTTCTACATACATATCATTCTTACTTACTACAATCTTGTTTGAAATAAGAACACACTTAAACCCATTCTTGATGAGAAGTCCAGCAGAAACTAAATTCTTCCTCATTTCTGGAACATGGAATACCCTATTCAAAGTCCTCACCTTGCCGGATGTCATTTTCAGAAATATTTTACCATAGCCTTCAGTCTTGGCTGTTACAGAGTTTCTCATAAAGATGATCTCGTCGGGTCTAGTAGGGGCATAAGAAGAAAATGTTTCTCTGATTGCACAAACATTTTTAGTGGCTCTAGAGTCAACACACCACTCAGTGGGGCTTCCCACTAGGTTACATTCAGTCACCATAGCATAAAACTCATCAATCTCCATGGTTCCTTCAACCATGTTAGCTTGACCATTTTTTTTCTATTTCTTTGAAGCACGAAATTTAGCAGCCTTGTGTCCAATCTTTCCATAGTTTTGAAAATTTCCTTTGAATTTCTTCTTTCGAGGATAATTTTTTGGTTCAGAAGGCTTCTTCCTCTTTTTTGGATTAGTTGGAGAAGTCTCAACAATATTTTCCCCCATAATTATTGAGCTTTCCCATACCTTCCTTTCAACAACTTTACTATCTTCTTCAATCCTCAATCAAACGATTAGATATTCAAGCTTCATCCCCTTTCGCTTGTGCTTCAAATAATTCTTAAAGTCCCTCCGTGAAGGAGGTAGCTTTTCAATTATGGATGCAGTTTGAAAAGCTTCATTGATGAACAAACCTTCAGCATAGAGATCATGAATTATCACTTGCAGCTCTTGTACTTGTGTGATAATAGGCTTGTTGTCTATCATCTTGTAGCCCAGAAATTTGGCTGCAACAAATTTCTTTAATCAGACATCCTCTGTCTTGTACTTCTTCTCTAGCGCATCCCAGAGTTCTTTAGAGGTCTGCATAATATTGTATGCGTTATAAAAATCATCCTCCAATCCGTTTAGGACATAGTTCTTGCACAAAAAACTAAGTGTTTCCAAGCCTCGGTCACTAAGAATAGTTCATTTTCGATAGTTGATTCCAGCAGAACCAAAATATCATCCTTAATGAACTTCTGCAGACTCAACGTGGTCAGGTAGAAGAACATCTTCTGCTGCCAGTGTTTGAAGTCGATGCCAGTAAACTTTTCAAGCTTTTCTGTCGGAGCTGGTGCTGGCACAACATGGGTGGAGGAGACTACATTGCTTGTAGAGGCAAGCATGGGGTCAGTTGTTTCTATCATATCTGATAATTAATAACATCAAAAGTTAGCAATCAATGAAAATTCTATTTATTCAAATCAAAAAAGTTAAACAGAAATAAACTGAATAACTGATGAAGTTTTTATATCTTCAAACTGAATTATCAACCTAAGTAGAAAATTCAAAGATTTTAATCTCCAACAGTGGAGTATAAAACCAGAAAGGTTTTAGTCTCAAAAACCAGTGTCACGATCCAAACATAGGCTCGGATCTAGACACGGACCCTAGAACCATGAATGGCTCCAAGTCGACCCATTGCATGAAGATGATAACTAAAATCAACATTAAGAAAAACTGATAACTGAATTTTGAAATAGCGGAATTCTGAACATGCATCAACCATAAAGAGTCAATATTAACAAGTTAAGATCCTACACATTGTCTAAAAAGCCTCTAACATAACTTAAGAGCTGGTGGGACAACATCCTCAACTAGCTTACTAAAAGTCTGAATATAGAAACTATCACAACTCAATAATCCGAAGGTCCTCAAAGGATGAAGACTCACTAACAAGAGTACTGGACTAAGCTCTGGAGGCTGGCTAATAGCAGGTTTGAGTCTGAACGTCTGAACCTGTATCATGAAACGATAAAATATAGAGTATACAGTCAGTACTTGGAATGTATTAAGTATGCAAAGTAAGTAAACAGGTTGACTAAGTATAACTGAAATCATGTACATAACATAAATCATAAGAGTACGAGAGTAAGGGACTGCATGCTGATATCTGAAAACATGTATAGTCATAAACTGAATTTCATATTTGAATAGAATGACCCAAAGCTGAAAATAGAATCATATGGGTTTCCATAACTTAAATCATAAGTAGAATCTTATAAACTGATCATTGGGTCAAACCTGCTAAAAAATAATATTATATGTTATAAACATGCATAACTAAAATCATGAGGAACAATGGGAGACTCATCTTAACCGACAACCACCTTGTATGAGTGCATAATGATCCTACGTCTTGCCCAAGTGGAGGAGGGCCATCCTAAGCCTTGCCAGGGCGATAGATAAGTAAGGTATGATATCATGGTGTGCCCTTGGGTAGGGAAAGTGCTCTTTTGAGAGGCCCCAAACTATACCTATGTTGGCACGTAGATTATGAGAACAGAGAACCTTGGAACCCCTAGCCTATTCGATGATAGACACTCCTCCTAAAACATGTATAATGATCATATAATCATAATCTAAAATATAGCTTGAATCTATATATTTGAGGAGTCTTGATTCCAAAACATATATCTATCATTGGATCTTATTAACCTTGGTCAGATCATAAAACATGATTGTCTTGTGTGGGCTTTCCCAAATCTAATGTAATACCCCGAAAATTCTAAGATCAAATCCAGGAGTTGAAACGAAGAAAACAGAATTTTCTGCACTAGATTACAGGACGAGTCATCCAGTGATTCTTTAGGAACCCACGAGTCATTAAGTGACTCGTGGGGAGAGGTTGGGACTTGGTTGAAAATTTTATGTTTGGAGTGACCACGAGTCGTGGTCAGCTCCACGATCCATTAAGTCACCCGTGGTCAAAGATGGTTGAAGGAAGAAGGGAAGTAGGCAGTGTTGGCAACGACTGGTCACCACGAGTCGTTGAGTAACCACAAGTCATGGAGTCCCTCATGGTGACTCTCAAAGGAAGATTTGACAGTGTTCATGGCAAGATGTGACCACCAATCGTGGTCAGGGGCGCAGCTCGTCCAGTCCCTCGTTGGGACTGGCAATCTGATTTTTTCTTACGAATTTATTAAGGGCATTTCCATAACTCCTATGTTACTAAGGACTAAACTACGTCGTTTTAAGCTCATAATAGAGTGTTTTAAGAAGGTTTAAGTCATTCTAAGACTATCCTAATTCATGCATGCAAGTTTAGAGGGTTGAAAGGTGATAAAGCCTAGTCCTTTAAGGTTCTTATTCAATTCTCTTTGGGCTATCAAGGAAGTGGTAAAAATTAGATCCCTTCAGGTATGTAAGGCTATGAACGAGTGCAATTGTCCACACCCATGCCCAATTCCCTCTCTATTCATGATGTTCTAATTGATGATTCCATGGGGGTTTTAGTTAATGCATGAATTTCTAAGTTTCAATCATGGGTATGATTTAAGCATGTTTTAAATGATGAATTATGATTAATGGAAAGATTTTACAATTTTTTAAATTATAAATTATATTTTCAAATTTTCTAAACTATGATGCCCATCCGTGAAAGTTCTTGAAAGTTGAGATCTATGTAGTACGTGTACAAGCATGATGAGATGTTATGAAGAAAGTATGATTTCGAAATACCCATGTTTATGTTCATGTTTTTAAAGTGAATCAAGTTGATTTCAAGAATGTTTAAGTATTGGGCAAGCCCATATGATCAAGTATGTCTTATGATTTCATGAATTAGCTTACCACATGGTTTTGGAGTCAAGACTCCCATTATTTTCAGCTTGTGGTATGATTTGAGCCGAGGCTCCTCATGTTATGATTTCAGATTATGTATATATGTTATTATTCTGCTTCGTCTTTAGAGATGGTTCAGCTTTATTGAAATATGATGGAAAGGTATGTTCAGATTATTTGGGACCTCCCTTGTGAGCTTTCCTTGCCCCCAAGGGGCTTTCAGCTTGATATTGATATCATGGTACCTTCCTTAGCCCTGGAAAAGCTTTGTACGGCTTTGCCCACTTGATGTGATAGTCAGGACCACGCAAGCTCTATCGTGGTAATGTCGGTTATATAAAGAGTCTCCCATTGTTCCTCATGATTTTAGTTGTGCATGTTTATCAGTTATGATATTATGTTTCAGCAGGTTTGACCTAATATTCAGTCTTACTTATGATTATTTAGTTTCCACATTTTCAGTTATGATATTCAGTTATGTTCATATCATGATTTCAGAAAATAGCATGCAAGCCCTACTCTCAGAACTTTGTCTTGATTATGTTTTATTATATGCATGATTTGATGATTTTACTTACTTAGTGGCTTTACTTACCTTGCATACTCGGTACATTCCACGTACTGACCGCATACTCTATGTTGTATTATTTCATTATACAGGCTCCGATATCCAGACTCAGTCCCGCCACTAGCCAGATTCCCGGAGTTAGCATTCCTCAATTTCAGTTGGTGAATCCTCATCTTACGAGGGCCCATCTTAGCAGTTGTATTTCGTCTTTTCAGTTTTCAGACTATAGTAAGTTAGTTGGGATCTTGTCCCATCAACCCGTCAGTGTTAGAGGCTCTTTCGGACATAGATGTATTCAGCTTTAGACTTATGTATGAACTCTGATGTTGTGTTATGTTTATACTTCTGCTATGTTATTTCATGATGATCTTCCGCTTATCTATGATTGAGTTAGATGTATGTTCATGCCATGGGTCGACTTGGAGCCTCTCGGGCTTTCTTATCCTGTGTCTCTTTCCAGTCCTATGTTCGGATCGTTACGTCTAAAAATTATGCATACTTGAAATAGACTTCATTGATCAAAATCATAGATTCATACATGGTAATTTGTAATCATTCATACATACTAGATATCTCATCATGCTTGAAATCATAAATCATAAACTTGATTTTTCATGAACTTGCATAATTGGGCATAATTTTCTAAACTTTGAAATCATGAATTTATAATCAAAATAGATATAAAATTTATCCATGAATATTAAATTATACTTTGAAACATGAAGGGAATTGACTAAAACTTGAAGGGAATTGATCCATAAATAAATCATAGAGAATTTCATAAAATTAGAAAAAAATCTCATAGGATCATAAACTTGATCTAGAACTTGAATTTATAGAATTGAGGAGAATTATGAGTATGAGAGTGAAAGGAACTCTCATTCATGGCCTTACATAGCTAAAAGAACTGAATCTACACTTGCCCTAGAAAGCCCAAAGGATTTTGAGAAGAATTTGGAGGGTTCTAGGCTTGATATTCAATGGAGAGGTCTAGACTTGCATGGATAGGAGGGGAATGGTTAGAATAGGCTTAACCCCTCTTAACACACCTCTTGCATAGCTTAAAATAACGTAGTTTAGGGCTTAGGATATTTATATCAACGAAAATACCCTTACTAATTTCGTAGGAAAGCTGATACTACCAGTCGTAATGAGGGACATCAAGAGTCGTTGGGGGGAGTGATGACTGGTGGACCTCATTTGTTGCCACTGACAAACTTTCCCTCAACAGAAATTCTCCAACTGACGACTGACATGACGAGTCATTAACAAGGACGAAGACCCGTTACTTCCTTTCATTATCGCCACTGGACGTCTCGCACCATCCAAGACCCCCAACCAGTGAGCCACCTGACAAGTCATGAAGGTACACCATAACTCGTCCCTCTATCCGTTACTAACACTGCCAAATCCTTCTCTCACACACGTAACGAGAGACACCATAACTCATGGGATGACACCATGACTCGTTGCCTCAACCATCAAGTCCCAGAGAAAAATCTCATTCTTCCAACTTAGAACACACTTAACGGGTCATTGGAATCAAGTGACTTAACAGGTCACTTGACGAGTCATTCTATGACCTGGTGTGAATTTTCCTGCTTTCTCAGTTTCTACCCTTGGGTCTAATCTTAGGGACTCTTGGGTTATTAGAATATCTCCCATTGGGACCATTCGTCCTCGAATGTGGGTAGACATGCTGAATAGCTGGGAAAAGGAACTGCAATCCCAAGTACGGAATATCTGGAGTTGAAAACTGATGGAGTGACTGACTCCAAACTGATATATATGACTGAACTGAATTCATGGGTCACTCGTACATGCATCAGCATGAAAGGATATGAAACTTAATATAGTACTAAGGAGGAAACTGATACCTCATGCTGGAATGAAACTGGTTGGAAATAAATGCGGGTATCTAGCCATCATACCTGCTTCGGCCTCCTATGTAGCTCCTTCAACAAACTGATTTCTCCACAAGACTTTCATTCAAGCTACTTCTCTGTTCCTCAACTTTCGAATCTGACGATCAAGTATCCTAACTGGAACCTCCCCATAGCTAACATTATCCTTCACACCTATGCTCTCCATCCGAACAACCAATGTCGGATTGCCAATGCACTTCTTTAACAATGATACATGGAAAACTTGATGCACTGACGCCAACTCTGCTGGTAGCTACAACTTATAGGCCACCTTTCCAACACATCTCACAATCCT
This sequence comes from Datura stramonium, assembly GCA_018107945.1. Taxonomy (NCBI): domain Eukaryota; kingdom Viridiplantae; phylum Streptophyta; class Magnoliopsida; order Solanales; family Solanaceae; genus Datura; species Datura stramonium. Next base: position 333,656 of record JACEIK010000295.1, on the reverse strand, counting down.
GTATGAGCATTGCGCCCCAGCACACGTGCAAGTGTACGCGGTCGTACAAGTAATACAGTGGCTCTATTAAGAGCCGAATGTCGAACCCACAGGGACTGGACTATTTTAGAGAATATTCAAGTTCAAATGCTATATTCAATTTCACAAGTGTTGATTTGAGAGATTTTTTATAATTGTAATTAAATCTAGGAGTGATCACAAAATAATCGGGAAACAATAATAAGTAGCATCTAGAGTTAAGGTCTGGCAGTCATGCAATGCTACAACTCACAATGGTTCAAGTATATGAAATTCAATTATTGTCTCACAGAGTTAATATGCAGTGTTCATGGTCTTTCGAGTCTCTAAACACAACAAACTAGTCACACCTACATCATTGAGCGGGGATGTGACCTCCTAATTCTAAGAAATTTAACACTATGGATATGGGTTTACGGGGTTTATGCCCTTGATTATGGACTTTCATAGCTCTAATCATTTAACAAAGCTTAGCTTCACAACTACTTCTACGAGCGGTGATGTGATAATCTAAGTCGATTTCTAGCTATCATCCCGTTTTATTAACCAAGCAAGGAAAATTAGGTATAATTTATATTCTAGTCGTTAATCCTATCATAAAGACAAGAACTTGCTCCCTACATTATTTAGTTCTAACCTAGGGTTACTTTTTTGAGATTTTACCTAAGCTTAGCAAGTTTGCTTTCATGGTGATCAAGCATAAAAACAACAATAATTAAAAATGCAAGACAAAACAACAACCAAAACTCGAAACAAAGATAAAGTTATTACATTCATGTCATGTGGCCTCAAATCTAGAGGAAGGTTTTTAGCCACTCATATTCGTACAATTACTCAAAAACATATTTAAAGTAACTTACTTACAAGAATGATTAAAAGAGAATGATAAACTTTGAACCCTAGGTGAAGTTCTTCGCTTCTCCCTTCGCTCCTCTCTACTTTCCCAAAATATTTACGTGATAAATGATTCTAGAAGCTAAGGGTTCAATTTATACTAAGTGGGAAAATGAAAAATTTGGCTGGACATGAAACAGCTCCAAGCCACGTTGCCTATCGCACAACAGCAGCTCCGTGGCACGGAGGCATCGCGCATGCCTACTGTTCGAGGCTTCTCGGCATGTCTTGTGTGAGGCACCTGCGCGTTGCTCGGTTTGGCACGTTGTTGGTCGCACCTTGCGCCTGTCGTGGCACGTTGCCATCACGCAGGGCATCTCCTGGCAGCATCACTCGCGCGCGCAACTTGGGTCGTGGAACGGCGCTGGGCGCAGCACACACATAGTGTGGCACACTGTCTGGCGCGACCAGCCTTCTCCTTGGCATGACATGTTGCCTTCAAGTGCTATCACTTCTGTGCTTCTCATTTGTGCCTTGAACATCATTTTTAATCCCTCCTTAGCATATTACACCTACAAACAAAGGCTAATCGTGTTGGTTAGTTCCAACACACAATTAAACATAAATACATGTGAAAGTAATCATATACATTAACAAACATGACTAAATTAAGATATAAAATAATACTTGGGCACATAATTATGCCCAAGATCACTACCCCAACCTTAAAGTCTTGTTCGTCCTCAAAAAACTATTAAATCTCATGCACACGAAGGATTCGCACATAACTAATTGAAGCAAGACAATTCAAGATAAGGCTCCAACGATTGTTTCATACAGAAAGTTTAAGATAGAGCATATAGTATATAACCACTAAAATCACATACAACTAAGTTATGACCTCCTAGCCTCAAAGATCGACTCGCAAACTCGATAAACTCATGCAAATTAACTAATCAAGAAATCTGACATGAATTTTATCCTTCCTCAAATATGTGCCCTCACGACAAGAGAGATACCTATTTTCCACTTGCATGTTTTCAAATTATAACATGTATGGGTATATGAATAAGAATTCATCTCATTCTCACAAAGAATTTACATGCATCATGTATTGACCCATAAGATTTCCTTTAGTGTATTACTCCGCTAATTTAGGAATGTTTGAAAGTCAAGTAGGACTTATCAGGTTGTAATATATGCTAAGAGACGGGTAGGTACTATTCTGGCCATTAATAGTGACTATCTTCCTCAAGCACTTTTAATACATCACACTTTCATTATGGACATCTCTTCTCTTACTTCACCTTTATTCTTTTCACTCATCAATTTCCTCTTTTGTTTTCCCATTTCTTTAAGCACACTTAGCTTATTAGTAAGGAGTACTTAAGAAACATTTTCATTCTTTTGTTCTCTTACTCCTTACCAATACTCATGCATTTTCAAACAAGTGCACCTCTAATCTTTTCCTCAAATCCCACAACCATTATTTTTCCTTATTTTTCACGATTCTCACTCCTTTACTCTTTTTCATTTTCAATTAAGTGCTTAGGAGTTTTGGATCAACTTCAAGGATATTGAAAGAAAAGGATTAAGCTTACGTTGCATCTATCAAAGAATAGGCTTAAGGCATAGGGCTAACTAGGATCAGACATTCAAGGTAGGTAAAGTGAGGGATAAAAATTAGGCTCATTAAAACAAATGCTCAAATCATCTCCTACCATCGACATCCCTCATTTCATTTTATATACACACCAGGAAAGTTCTAGACACTACATGATAACATGAAATATCCAAAAACCTTACACTCATAGTACATGCAAAAATCAAGATAGATTCAGTAGACTCTTACTCAACTAATCGCAAGAATTCAAAATTAAGCTTGCAAGTACACAAAGTCCTATTCAAGAGCCTAGGTATCTCAAATAAAGTTATACAATTGCTAAACATGCTTCAAAGTTTACAACACTTTCATCTCACAATCGTGAACAACACATAACAAGAATATCACACTCTCAATCAGCTAAGGATTCAAAAATAAAAACCTATTAACTAATTTTTCCTCAAGACGATCGACATCCATCCATCATCGGGAAAAGTCTCTAACTATGACTAAAAGTTATGTACAACAAAGGAAAATTTGTATTACTTAGTTCAAAGTGCCCCCTTCGGAAAATAACCAAATATAAAAACCAAAGGATGGGTGAATTGGGATCAACTTCAACTTTATCAACACACACATTTCATACCAAGAACCAATTTCACCCGAATTCACTAAGCACAAAATTTTAGAAAATTTCCTCACCCCACACTTGAATTATGCTATGTCCCAAAAGTTTCAAATAAAATTAACACAAGGGTGAGAAATACTCCCTGAGGCCTCTAAGCTAGCTAACAACATGTTTTTCTTCATTTTTGAACACGTGGGTTAATGACCCCATACTCATCTTTTGTCATGCTCCTTAGCTTTCATTTCATGGGTACTCAGACTTCCCCTAAATCTGTGCTTAACAAACAAAACAAACAACAACAAGTGATAAATAAAAAATTAAAAGACAAAACAAACTGAAAAGAAAATGTACCTGTGGTACTCTTGGGTTGCCTACCAATCAGCGCCTTATTTTTCATCGCGGCACGACGTGGACTGTCCTTTTCAGGATATCCTCAAGCAAGTGTTCCCTTTGGAAACCATCTTCTCCTCTTTTTGTTTTTGGAGGGAACAACCTCCACTCTATCCCTCTTTTCTTCCATCTTCTTCTTCAAATCCTCCCTTCATCAGACTCGGGTGAAGTGTCAACATGTCCTGATACAGCGGATCCATGGAATCTACCACCCCACATTTAACATCTGACAACACACTGATCTTACAAATATCTCTATAGTGTGTGGGTGGGTTGATTTCCTGGTAGACTCTGAAGATCTCTTCTTCCTCATTGACCATCATTTTAAGGGTACCTGCTCTCACATTTATGATAGCTCCTCCAGTTTCCAAGAACGGTTGTCCCAAGATTAGAGGTACCTTATCATCAACCTTAAAATCAAGGATTATAAAGTTAGCAGGTATAATGAATTTGCCTACTTTGATGAGAAGGTCCTCAATGATTCCCTTAGGTGATACTATGGACTTGTCCTCCAGCTGCAGCATTACTCTTGTGGGCCTCGGCTTTCCCAATCCTAGGGTGTTAAATGGAGATAAGGACATTAGTTAGTCAGAAAACGGCGAACGAGGAATGTAAGGCTTAACTCTNTCCTCCAGCTGCAGCATTACTCTTGTGGGCCTCGGCTTTCCCAATCCTAGGGTGTTAAATGGAGATAAGGACATTAGATTTACTACTACCCCTAAGTCAAAAAGATCCCTTATAATTTCAACTTCACCAATTTTTACGGGGAGGGTGAAACTCCCTGGGTCCTTGAGCTTTTTCGGCATCTTGCTCATCACCCTATAGCTACACTCCTCAGTAAGTGTCACCATCTGGACATTTACCAATCTCACTTTGTTGGCCACCACATCTTTTAAGTACTTAGCGTACTTTGGCATACCCTGTAAGACATCAAGAAAAGGCAAATTGATGTGAAGTTCTTTGAAAATATCAAAGGAATTTTTGAAACACTCTTCCTCTTTGCTCTTCTTGAGCCTTTGTGGGAATGGTGGTGGTGGTCTCTGTACTAGCTGCAATGATGGTTGTGCATTTTATTTTGCAACACTCTGAATATCTCCTCTGTTAGTGGATAGACCCTTCCTAACTAGCTCTGGTTGCACCTCATTTCTCTTCTCAATTAGAGGTGCATCATCCAACTGCTTACTACTCCTCAGACTGATGGTATTGACCTGTCGGGGGTTTGTATCGGTATCACTGGGTAACCCTCCCTGAGGTTTGGTATGCTGAGAAGCTGCCAACTGACCCATTTGCTTCTCTAGATTTGTGGTAGCCATCTGCTGATTTTTCAAATCTGAAGCCATCCTTGCCTGATTCTCTGCCAGTTGGGTCTGAGTGGCCATGGTTTTCTACAACATCTCCTCAATGTTGCTACTGCTTGACTGGCCACTGTTTTGTTTGTACTGCTGCTGCTGAGGTTGCTGATAGCTTTGACTCTGATTGCCACCCCAAGGAAAATTTGGGTGACTCTGCCAATTTTTGTTGTAGGTGTTCCGATAATTCTGATTATTTCTCTGCACATTACCCATAAAATTAACCGATTCTGGATTGGCTCTGCAAGACTCTGCATTTTGCCCATTATTACCACATATTTACACCAACTTGGGGCTTGCTGAATTCCATTAACTTTTCCCTATGGCTAGTTCATACTCAATTTGCTAAACTGAGTCATCATTTGGTGTTATAGTAATGCTAGTTGTGCTGCCAGGGCGTTAACACTGTCCACTTCTATCAGCCCTGCTGCTCTCTTTCTTGTCCCTCTAGATGATTCGCTATGCCACTCCAAATTTTCTTGAGAAATTCAGTTCAGTAGAGTGTATAACTCATCATATGTCTTCTCCAAGCTTTCCCACCCGATACAGAGCCTAACAAGATCTTAGTATGTGGGTCTAGACTTTCCACAAAGGTGTGGGCTAACACCTCATTGGACTGCTAGTGGTGGGGGCAGTCTCTCGGCAATGACTTGAACCTCTCCCAAGCCAAATATAAATTCTCCTCTGCCGCTACTTGGAACTTAAAATTTCACTTTTGAGCTTGGCAGTCTTTCCTGAGGGGAAGAACCTGATGAGGAACTTCCTTGCTAGATCATCCCAAGAAGTAATGGAATTCGGTGGCTCAGCCTTCAACCACCTCTTTGCCTCTCCCAACAGTGAAAATGGAAAGAGGGTGAGTCGGACATAATCAGTTTACACTCCGGTGGGGACAAAAGTTTCACTGATCTCCAGAAAATTCTGTAAGTGCTGTTGTGGGTCCTCATGTGTCATTCCAGTGAACTGGACACTAGAATGTAACAGCTGCACCATTATCTGTTTCAGCTCAAAGTTTCCTCCGGGCTCCGATTTGCGAATACTGAAAGTCACATTCGACGCTAGCGGGATTGCCACTTCGCAAACTGGTCGGGCTGCCATTGGTTCAGGAAAAAACTCTATCTGCCCAACTGGTGGATGTTGTTGTAACTTCTCCTCTAACCTCTTTAGCTTCCGTTCTAGAGCTTCTCTCTAGAGCAAATGCAGTCGGCGTTCAGGCTCCAATAAAGGTTCCATCAGCTCTCTATTCCTTGCTAGTTCTGCAAGGACAACCTGTTACCTGCAATAGAACAGACTAAGATTAAGTTTTTCAACACTTAGAAAAATAAAAATCACACAAAAACTAAAAATTCACTAAACGCTGCCAGTCCCCGGCAACGACGCAAAAAACTTATTGCACCCCAGCGCACGCGCATGTGTACGCGGTCATACAAGTAATACAGTGACTCTTTTAAGAGCTGAATGTCGAACCCACAAGGACTGGACTATTTAAGTGAATATTCAAGTTCAAGTGCTATATTAAATTTCACAAGTGTTGATTTGAGAGATTTTGGATAATTGTAATTAAATTTAGAGATAATCACAAAATAATTGGGAAACAATAATAAGAAGCATCTAGTGTTAAGGCCTGACACTCATGCAATGCTACAATTCATAATCGTTCAAGTATATGAAATTCAATTGTTGTCTCACAGAATTAATATGCAGTGTTCATAGTTTTTCGAGCCTCTAAACACAACAAACTAGTCTCACACCTACATCGTTGAGCGGGAATGTATGGATGTGGTTTATGGAGTTTATGCCCTTGATTATGGACTTTCGTACCCTAATCATTTAATCAAGCTTAGTTTCACAATTACTTGTACGAGCGGTGATATGACAATCTAAGTCGGTGTCTAGCTATCATCCCATTTTATTAACAAAGCAAGGCAAATTAGGTACAATTTCTATCCTAACCGCGAGTCTTATCGTAAAGACAAGAACTTGCTCCCTACATTCTTTCGTTCTAACCTAGGGTTACTCTTTCGAGCTTTTACCTAAGCTTAGAAAGTTTGCTTTCATGGTGATCAAGAATAAAAACAACAATAATTAAGAATGCAAGATAAAAAAAACAACCAAAACTCGAACCAAAGATGAAAATCAAGTTATTACATTCATGTCATGTGGCCTCAACCCTAGAGGAAGGGTTTTAGCCACTCATGTTCATACAATTACACAAAAACATATTTAAAGTTACTTACAAGAATGATAAACTTTGAACCCTAGGTGAAGTTCTTCGCTTCTCCCTTTACTCCTCTCTGCTTTCCCAAAATATTTACGTGATAAATGATTCTAGAAGCTAAGGGTTCAATTTATACTAAGTGGAAAAATGAAAATTTTAGCCGTACATGGAACATCCCCGTGCCACACTGCCTATCGCGCAGCAGCAGCTCCGTGGCACGGAGGCATCGCGCATGCCTACTATTTTGGGGCTTCTCGGCATGTCTTGTGTGAGGCACTTGGCGTCGCCCAGCGTGGCACACTGTTGGTCGCATCTTGTGCCTGTTGTGGCACGTTGCCATCACGAAGGTCATCACCTGGCAGCATCACTCACGCACGCAACTTGGGGCATGGCACGTCGCTGGGTGCAGTACACGCATAGTGTGGCATGCTGTCTAGCGCGGCCAGCGGTCTCCTTGGCATGACATGTTGCCTTCAAGTGCTATCACTTCCATGCTTCTCACTTATGCCTTGAACATCATTTTTAACCCCACCTAAGCATATTACACCTACAAAACAAAGTCTAATTATGTTGGTTAGTTCCGGCACATAATTAAACGTAAATACATGAGAATGTAATCATATACATTAACAAACATGACTAAATTTAGATATAAAATAATACTTGGGCACGTAATTATGCCCAAGATCAATGGGCCAACATATCAGGGACTAAGTTTCCCTTTTTTCCGAATCTTATCACTCCCTTTATGAGAGATACCTTCAAGAATACCCAATCATCAACTTCAAACTTGATTTCTCTCCTCCTCACATCAGCATATGACTTTTGACGACTCTGAGTTGTCTTCAGCCTTTTCCTTATAAGCTGAACTTTCTCCATAGCCTCATGAACTGAATCTGTCCCTATCAACGTAGCTTCACCTACCTTAAACCAACCAATAGGCAATCTACATCTCCTCCCATAAAGAGTCTTAAACGGAGCCATCTGGATGCTAGAGTGGCAACTGTTGTTATAAGAAAACTCGATAAGAGGTAAATGATCATCCCAATTACCCTTGAATTCAATTACACATGCTCTCAATATATCCTTGAAGAGTCTGAATGGTCCGTTTGGCCTGACCATCTGTCTGCGGGTGAAAAGTTGTTTTAAGCTTGACCTGAGTACCACGCCCCTTCTGGAACAATCTCCTTAACTGTAAGGTAAACTGAGTACCTCTATCTGAAATGATGGACAAGGGAACTCTATGCAATCGAACTAACTCTCGAATGTATAATTTAGCATGGTCCTCAGCTGAATCGGTAGTTTTTACTGATAGAAAATGGGTTGCTTTAGTCAACCTGTCTACAACAACCCAAATAGAGTCATATTGTCGACATGCACGAGGTAACCTTGTGATGAAGTCCATATTGATTTCCTCCCACATCCATTTAGGAATATTAATGTATTTTAGCACACCTCCGGATCTTTAATGCTCGACTTTCACTTGTTGACAGTTCGGACACTTAGCCATAAACTCTACTATGTCCATTTTCATGTCATTCTACCAATAGACTTCCTATAGGTCACGGTACATCTTGGTGGCTCCTGGATGTAGAATATCAGGAACCATGAGCCTCATGCAACATTCGTTCTCTCAAATCATCGACATTTGAAACACATAAATGACCTTGATAACGAAGTATACCATCTCCCCCTTGGGAGAGAAAACCTCCACCTTATGATTTTGAATCGCTTCTTTCAACTTCACCAAAATGGGATCCTCATCTTGTCTAGCCTTGACCTCAGTTACCAAAGAGGATTCTGAACTATTCTGAATAATGACACCACCATATGTCGAATCAATAAGGCGAAACCTTAATTTTGCAAGCCGATGCACATCCTTAACCAACTCCTTCCTTCCATCCTCCACATGAAAAACACTCTCCATGGACAGCCTGCTAAGGGCATCCGCCACTACATTGGCCTTGCCCGGATGATAAAGGACACTCATGTCATAGTCCTTGAGCAGCTCTAACCATCTTCTTTATCGTGATTTCAAATCCTTCTAGGTGAACACATACTGTAGGCTCTTGTGGTCTATGAACACATCCACATAGATCCCATACAAATAGTGTCTCCAAATCTTCGATGCGAACACCACCGCTGCCAATTCTAGGTCATGCATTGGGTAATTCTTCTCATGAATCTTAAGCTTTCTAGAGGCGTACGCGATGACCTTACCATACTACATCAACACACGCCCAATAAAAACCCTGGAGGCAACACAATACACCACGAATCCATCTATGCCCACAAGTAGGATCAATACTGGGGCTGAAGTAAGTCGAGTCTTTAACTCTTGAAAACTCTTCTTGTAGGTACCCGACCATTGAAATTTGACATTTTTCTGGATCAACTTAGTCAAATGTGCTGCAATGGATGAAAATATTTCAATAAATATCTTGTAATAGCCAGCTAAACCCAAGAAACTCCTGATATCCGAAGGATTAACTAGTCTAGGACAATTCTTTATAGCTTCTATCTTTTGAGAGTCCACCTGCACACCCTCATTTGACAGAACATGACCCAAAAATGATACTGAATCCAACTAAAACTCATACTTGCTAAATTTAGCAAACCTGGTGATCACTGAGAGTTTGTAGCACAATCTTCAAATGAGCAGCATGCTCCTCCTCGCTCCGAGAGTATATGAGGATGTCGTCTATGAAGACAATCACGAACATATCCAAATATGTATTGAAAACCCACTTCATCAAATTCATAAAAGTTGCATGAGCATTCGTTAGTCCAAAAGACATAACCACAAACTCATAGTTATTATATCGAGTCCGGAAAGTTGTCTTCGGAATGTCACTCTCCCTAACTTTGAGCTGATGATACACAGATTTGAGGTCTATATTTGAGAAGTACTTAGCATCCTGAAGTTGGTCAAACAAGTCATAAATCCTGGGTAGGGGATACTTTTTCTTGATTGTAACCTTGTTCAACTATTGATAGTCAATGCACATACAAAGAGACCCATCCTTCTTTCCAATAAAGAGAACTAGTGCACCCCACGGAGACTTGTCAGGCCTAATGAAGCCCTTATATAAGAGATCCTTCAATTGTTCTTTCAACTCCTTTAGCTCAGCTGGAGCCATTCTATAAGGAGGAATAGATATAGGCTTCATATCGGGAAGAAGGTCAATACCAAAGTCAATCTCCCTCTCGGGAGGGACTCTTGATAGATTATGTGGGAAAATCTTCGGATGCTCACACAATATAGGGATAAACTAAATAGTTGGGGTCTTGTATGTAGCATCCTTAACCCAAACTCGATGGTACACGCAACCCTTGAAAATTATCTTTCTGGCCTTAAGGTAGGAAATGAAGCAACCTACATACACTGTTGAACTAGCCTTCCATTTTAGGACTGGCTCACCTAGAAACCGAAACTCTACCATATGGGTTCTATAATTCATTGAGGCATAACATGCATGCAACCAATCCATGCCAAAGATAACATCTAAATTAGTCATGTCTAACTCTACTAGATCGGCTAAGGTGAATTTCTGGAGGACTATGATAGGGCAATTTCTGTATACTCATCGAGTTATAACTGGGTCACCTACTAGAGTAGAGACTAAGAAAGATTCTGATAGAATTTTGGGACTAACTTTGAAACTAATAGAAACATAGGGCATCACAAAAAGATAAAGTAGCCCCTTGATCTAATAATGCATATACATCAAGATGAAATACTTGTAACATACTAGTGACCTCATTTGGAGAGACCTCTTGCTCCTGACGAGATGAGAGGGCATAAAATCTATTCTGACACTGACCACCACCTGCACTAATGGATGCATCATGCTAAGTTGAACATGTTGGTGAAGCTGCTGAACTGGTGGTTGGGTTACGGCCTCTACTAGGACCCTGTCTGGCTGAAAAGCAATCTCTGAGCATGTTTCCAGGCTTCCCACACTCGAAACATTTATATGAACCTGCCAAACAATCTCTGGCGTGCCTCCTAACACATCACCCGCAAAATGGAATGTTGGGCTCTCCTGCCATGCTCCCCTGACCTCTGGAGCCTGATGCTCTACCCGTTGATCACATCTAGGTCTGTACTAAACGCTGGATGATGACGACGTTTGGGTCGATGGCCTATGGTGGGACTATTTGATAGTGTCCTCCACCGGACCTCTATTGAAACTGTCTATAACTCCCTATCTTGGCCCTCTTAGCCTCTCTCTCCTTCTCTTTCATCAGATTCGCCTCTATCTGTTGGGTGTATATAACCAATCACGAGAAGTATAAATCACTATTTAGCATAGCGATCCTACACTCCTTGACCAATGAGTCGGACACTCCATACATAAATCTGTTCATACAGGCCCTCTGTTCCACAACCATTTCCGGCGCATACGTAGATAACCGAGTGAATTCTAAGGCATACTCTTGAATAGTGATATCATTTTTCCTCAAGTTGACGAACTCCACCGCCTTTGCCTCCCTTAACTCCCTAAGGAAGAATCTGTCTAAGAAGGCTGTCATGAACTCATCCCAGCTCACGGGAACTCCTCCCACTGCTATACCGTCTCTCCACTAACGATACAAAATATAAGCAACCCCTTTCAGCTGATAGGAGGCTAAGAATGCGCCCTATTCATCTGTCACCCTCATAATTTGGGTGATCTTTTGTATCTCCTCCAAAAACTCATGTAAGTCCTCATCCACTCTGGACCCGAGGAACACAGGTGGATTCATCCTGAGAAAGTCCCGAACTTGAGTTGCCGCTGTGTTCTCATTCTGAGGGATATGGGCCACCTCCTGCTGATTGACCTGAGAGGTCAAAGACTGGGCCAATATCTGAAATTCTGCTCTAAACTCGACATGAGAGACCTGCTCGGGCAAAGGACCTACTAGTGTTGGCGGTGCTTGCTGGTGCCCATCTCCATTGCAATTTCCATGGCCATTTCCATTTCTATTCTTTCTTCAATTTATACGGCATGGAGGCATGATTCTGCAAATGCATATAGAACGAGTTAGAAGGATAGATAGATACTTCATCGCACTACATAGATCATGAAAGAAGGAATATTTTGTAAAATGTCTTGTAGCCTCTCATCCATAAGTGTGATGTGCTTCACACTCATGAAAAAAGACTTTACTCAATGTGGCTTTCAGACACCCTAGGATACCCTGAACCATGGCTTTGATACCAAGTTTGTCACAACCCGAACATAAGCCTGGATCTAGACGTGGAACCTAGAACCATGAATGCTCCAAGTTGACCCAAGACATGAAGATGATAGCTAAAGATCAACATTAAGAAAAAATGATAACTAAATTCTAAAATAGCGGAAGTCTGAACATGCATCAACCATAAGAGTCAAATACTGACAAGTTAAGATCCTACACATTGTCTAAAAAGCCTCTAACATAACTTAAGAACTGATGGGACAACATCCCCAACTAGCTTACTAAAAGTTTGAAAATAGAAACTACTACAACTCAATAATCTGAAGGTCCTCGAAGGATAAGGACTCACCAACAAGAGAACTGGACCAAGCTTTGGAGACTGGCTAACTGCGGGACTGAGTCTGAACATCTTAACTTGTATCATGAAATGATACAAAATAGAGTATGTGGTCAGTACTTGAAATATACTGAGTATACCAGGTAAGTAACCAGGTTTAGTTAGTATAACTGAAATCATGCACATAACATAAATCATAAGATCACGAGAGTAAGGGACTACATGCTGATATCTGAAAACATGTATAGTCATAAACTTAATTTCATATTTGAATAAAATAACCTAAAGTTGAAAATAGAAACATATGGCTTGCCATAACTGAAATCATAAGTAGCAGTTTATAAATTGATCATTGGGTCAAACCTGCTAAAAACATAATATCATATGCTATAAACATGCATAACTGAAATCATGAGGAATAATGTGAGAGTCGTCTTAACCGACAATCACCATGTATGAGCATATGATGATCCCACGTCTTGCCCACGTGGAAGAGGGCCATCCTAAGCCTCTCTAGGGTGAAGGATAAGTAAGGTGTGATATCACGATATGCCCTTAGGCAGGGGAAACGCTCTCTTGAGAGGCCCCAAAATATACCTACATTGGCGCGTAGTTTATGAGACTGGGGAACGTTGGAACCCCTAGCCTACTCCTAGACACTCCTTCTAAAATATGTGTAATGATCATATAATCATATTCTAAAACATAGCTTCAATCTATACATTTGAGGAGTCTTGACTCCAAAATATATATCTATCAGTGGATCTTGTTAGCCTTGGCTAGATCATAAAACATGCTTGTCTTGTGTGGACTTGACCAAATCTAAAAATCATGCATACTTGAAATAGACTTCATTGATCGAAATCATAAATTTATACATGGTCATTTATAAACATTCATAAATACTAGATATCTCATCATGCTTGAAATCATAAATTATAAACTTGACTTTTCATGAACTTGCATAATTGGGGATAATTTTCTAAAATTTAAAATCATGAATTTAAAATCAAAATAGATATAAAATCTACCTGTGAATCTTAAAACATACTTTGAAACATGAAGGGAATTGACCCATAAATAAATCATAGAAAATTTCATAAAATTAGGATAAAACCTATTGGATCATGAACTTGATCTAGAACTTGAATTCACAGAATTGAGGAGAATTATAAGCATGAGAGTGAAAGAAACCCTCATTCATGGCCTCATGTACCTGGAAGAACTGAATCTACACTTTCCCTAGAAAGCCCAAAGGATTTTGAGAAGAATTTGGAGGGTTCTAGGCTTGATATTCAATAGAGAGGTCTAGACTTGCATGCATGGGAGGGGAATAGTTAGAATAGGCTTAACCCCTCTTAATACACCTCTTTTAGAACTTAAAATGACATAGTTTAGGGCTTAGGAGCTTAGGATTTATGAAAACACCCTTGCTAATTTCGCAGGAAAATTGATACTGCCAGTCCTAATGAGGGACATCACGAGTTGTTAGGAGGAGTGACAAATCGTGGCCCTCACTCATTGCCACTAAAAAACTTTCCCTCAACTGAAATTCTCCAACTAACGACTGAGACGACAAGTCGTTAACAGGGACGGTGACTCGTTACTTCCTTTCGTTGTCCCCACTGGACGTATCACACCATCCAAGACCTCCCAATCAACGAGCCACCTGATGAGTCGTGAAGTGACACCACAACTTGTCCCTCTATCCATTACCAACAGTGCCAAATCCTCCTCTCACACACTTAACAGAGACACCATAACTTGTGGGGTGACACGATGACTCATTGCCCCACCCGTTAAGCCCTAGAGAAAAATCTCATTCTTCCAACTTAGCACACACTTAACAGGTCACTGGACGTCACTTGACGAGTCGTTCTGTGACTTGGTGCAAATTTTTCTACTTTCTCAATTTTAACCCTCGGGTCTGATCTTAGGGTCTCTTAGGGTATTACAACCAGAAAATAGATTAACACAGAAAATTTTAGACAATTAAATTATTTAAGCTTGTTGTCCTCTTGTGTTCAAATTAGTAAAATAATAATAATTAATATCCGAGACCTAAGAATTCACTGTGTGACTGTGTTCTTAAGGAATTTAATCCCCTCACTGTACGCAAGATTTTGGATTACTTCCTCTCAAGATAAAATGGATATACCTGTTAATGGTCTAACAGTATCTCAAACACCAAAAATTTTGTCAAACTCTAAGAACAGTAACAAATCACACAACAGACACGATTTTATTTGTTCAAAAATATACAGAATGTTCGAAAATTCTCTATAAAAAATGAAGGGAAAAGGCCTTTATTTATAGTCAAAGAACTGAAGTGAAGTGGTGTGAAAACACCTGTTCCAATGGTGTCTATTCGGAATGACAACAGTTGGTCCTTCCAGGAATTTCTGCGTGACACCAACATTTCGCATGTGAGGATTTGCAGTCGTAGGTGCTCTAACATATTGTGCAAAATGTCAACTCCAATTTTAAATAAATTTAGTCTAAAAAATATATCAATCAAATCATTTGACTAAATCCAAATCCAAATCAAGCGATGACGGCTGCGAGAGGGGAGACTTTCCTCTCAACTCTTTAT
>JACEIK010000295.1:218339-318336 GCA_018107945.1 Datura stramonium | reverse complement strand
TCTTTTTTATTTTGATATTAAGTATATAATATTTGTACATGGTGTTAGTGATCTGCTAAATATTTTTTTAAAACAAATGTTGATAAAATGACTCCATTTTTGTTCGGGAAATAGTTCTTGGTTTGACAATTGAGTTATTAATAAATGTTGGATTTATTAACAAATATTGTACTAACAGTTGATGTGGTATTCTGAAGTTGGACGTGTAGGTCATTTCTTAAGTAACCAATGAACACGACAAAAAAGATTATACTCCTCTATTAATTAAAACTACTACCTTACAGTCATTGTTAATTTGGATAAATTACTTAATATCTAAAATTATAAGAGCGTGGACCATGTTGAAGAGGGCATAAAGGAACTGGCAAAGGATATTTACCGACTAGCTCAATTAGGGGTGCAGTTGGTTGACTCAGCTGAGGGTGGAGTGGTAATGCAAAGTGGGTCAGATGCCTCTTTGGTTGTTGAAGTTAAGTCCAAACAGAATGAAGATCCCATCTTACTTAATCTTAAGGAAGCGGTTCTCAAAAAAGAAGTTAAGGCTTTCTCCAAAGGAGGAGATGGTGTGCTCCGTTACCAGGGGAGATTGTGTGTACCGGACGTTGGTGATTTGAGATAGCAGATACTAGCTGAAGCATACAGCTCGAGATACTCTATCCACCCTGGTTCCACTAAAATGTACCGCGATTTACAGGATATTTACTGGTGGAACGACATGAAGAGAGACATCACTGAATTTGTAGCTAGGTGCCAAAACTGCCAGCAAGTCAAAGTAGAGCACCAGATACCGGGAGGTATGACTCAGGATTTCAGCATACCCACCTGAAAGTGGGAAGAAGTGAATATGAATTTTATTACGGGTCTACCTCGGACTCGTCGCAGCATGATTCTATCTGGGTAATAGTAGACTAGAGGACTAAGTCAGCACACTTCCTCCCAATTAAAACTACAGATTCAGCTGAGGACTATGCTAGGATTTATATTCGAGAGTTGGTCAGACTTCATGGGATGCCACTATCCACTATCTCATAGAGGTATCCAGTTCACCTCTCACTTCTGGAAGTCTTTTCAGAAGGGACTTGGAACCCAGGTCAAGCTCAGCACAGCTTTTCACCCGCAGATATATGGGCAAGCTGAGCAGACTATTCAGACCCTAGAAGATATATTGAGAGTGTGCGTGATCGATTTCAAGGGCAGATGGGATGATCACTTGCCTCTCATCGAGTTTTCTTACAATAACAGCTACCACTCCAGTATTCAAATGGCCCCGTTTGAGGTATTATATAGCAGGAGATGTAGATCTCCTATTGGGTGGTTTGAGGGTGAAGCTAGCATGTTTTCAAGTTACCCATGTCAATGATCATGTTTTGAAGTGAATCAAGTATTTTCAAGCATGTTTAAGTATTTGGAAAGCCCATATTTTCAAGTATGATGTATGATTTCAAGTTAATTAGCTTACCACATGGTTTTGGAGTCAAGACTCCCAATTATGTTCAGCTTGTGGTATGGTTTGAGCTAAGGCTCCTCATGTATGATTTAAGATTTTATATATACATGATTATTCAACTTCATCACTAGATGGTCAGCTTCGTTCAAAAATGATGGAGAGCATATGCATGTCTTCAGGAGTAGTGTCTAGCACCGAGTAGGCTGAGGGTCAGTCAACCCTATGCCTCAAAACTACGTGCCAACTTAGGTATGATCATATTATTTTGGACCTCTTTTGTGATCTTTCCCCTTCCCCAAGGGGCCTTCAGCTTGACATCGATATCATGGTAGCGTCTTTATCCCTAGCAAGGCTTTAAACGGCTCTGCCCACTTGAGTGTGATAGTCGGGACCATGTAAGCTCTATCGTGGTAATGTCAGTTATATCATGAGTCTCCCGTTATTCCTCATGATTTCAGTTATGCATGTTTATCATTCATGATATATATATATATGTTATAAAGTAGGTTTGACCCAATGTACAGTTCTACTTATGATTATCAGATTTCAGCTTTGGGTCATTCGATTCAGTTATGATGTTCAGTTATGTTCAGATCATGATTTCAGAAAATAGCATGCAAAGCCTACTCTCAGATTCTTATATTGATTATGTTTTATATTTGCAGGTTTTTAAATGATTTTACTTATTTAAACAGTTTTACTTACCTTCCATACTCGGTACATTCCACGTACTGATCGCATACTCTATGTTGTATCGTTTTGTGATACATGCTCTGATCTTCAGACTCAGTTCCATCACTAGTCAGTTTTTGGAGTTAGCATCCAACTTCATTTGTGAGTCCTCATCTCCCCAGGACCATTCGTGATTAGTTATCTTTGTATTTTGAGTTTTTATACATGTCGGGTTAGTTGGGGGTGTTGTCCCATCAACCCATCAGATATGTTAGATGCTTTCAGACTGTATGTAGTAATCAGTTGTCATATATGAAGTGAATTCCGATTTCGATGATATGTTATGATTAGACTTCCGTTGTGATTTGTATGTTAAGTCTTCCTCTTTATTTGACTGAGTTAGATGTATGTTCATGCCATGGGTTGACTTGGAGTCTCTCGGGGCTCCTTATCCTGTGTCTTGATCCGAGCCTATGTTCGGATCGTGACATTTATGAAATCAAGATCTAAACATAACTGAGCATCATAACTGAATAGAATGACCCAAAGCTGAAATTTGATAATCATAAGTAAAACTGAACATTGGGTCAAAACCTTCTTTAGAACATATATNTATATATATGAATGATAAACATGCGTAACTGAAATCATGAGGAATAATGGGAGACGCGTCATATAACCGATATTTCCACGATAGAGCTTACGTGGTCTCGACTATCACACTCAAGTGGGTAGAGCTATCCAAAGCCTTGTCAGGACTAAGGACGATACCATGATATAGATATCAAGCTCAGGGCCCCTTGGGGGCAGGGGAAAGTCCAAAGGAGGTCCCAAATAATCTGATCATACCTGCGTTGGCGCGTAGTTCTGAGGCATAGGGTTGACTAACCCTTAACCTACTCGGTGCTAGACACTACTCCCAAAAATATGCATATTCTCTTCATCGTTTTCCATGAAGCTGACCATCATCTAGTGACGAAACTGAATAATAACATATATGCATAATTGGAAATCATAACATGAGGAGCCTTGGCGCAAATCATACCACAAGCTGAGTAAAATTGAGAGTCTAGACTTCAAAATAATGTGGTAAGCTAATTGATATGAAATCATAAATCATATTTGAACATATGGGCTTGCCCAATACTTAAACATGCTTGAAACTACTTGATTCTCTTGAAAACATGATCAAAGGCATGGATAACTTGAAAACATTATTTTCTCATAAATATCTCAACATACTTGAACATACATCATAGATCTCAACTTTCATAAACTTTTCATGGATAGGCATCATAATTTATAAAACTTGAAAACATGATTTATAATTGAAAATATTGTAGAACTTTCTCAGGAATCATAATTCAACGATAGAAACATGCTTAGATCATACCATGGTAGAAACTTTGGGAATTCATGCATTGGGTAAAACCCCATAGGATCAACATATAAATTTTCATGAATTAGAGAGGGATTGGGCATGTATGTGAACAAATTCACCAACTCATAACCCTACATACCTGAGAGAATCTGATTCTACAACATCCCTAATTGCTTAAGGAAGAATTGAGAAGAACCTGGAAGGAATTAAGCTTGCTCACATCTCTAAAATTCTAAGCTTGCATGCATGAAATAGGATAGGTTTAGAATGCTTAACCTTCTTAAAACTCACTATTCATAGCTTAAAACGATGTAGTTTAGGCCTTATGATCATAGAAATTACAGAAAATCCCTTAATAAACTCGTAGGGAAAAACTGACTGCCAGTCCCAACGAGGGACTGGATGAGTCGTTACCCGTGACAACGACTCGTGGTCTCCTGTCGTGACTTTCACTGCCAAAAAAATTAAATCCTTAACCAACTTCTTTCCACGACACACCTAACGAATCGTGGCATTGACCACGACTCGTGGTGTCCAATCGTGAGGTGCAGTGATGGCCCTTCCTTCATCCTTCAACTACCCTTGACCATGGGCGACCCAACGGCTCGTGGGGATGACCACGACTCATGGTCACAACCGTGGTCAACCCAACTTGAAAATTTCCAAACAATTCAAAACTCCTCACCACGTGTCACTTAATGACTCGTGGTCATCCTAACGGGTCATAGGACGACTCGTTCTGTGACCTGGTGCAGAAAATCCTATATTCTCTATTTCAACTCCCGGGTCAGATCATAGGGCTTTCGGGATATAACAATTTTATAATGAATTCGATGTATAGGTATAAAGTATGGTTTTAACCATGAGTTTCCTAAGTCTAGAACATATGATCAGTGTACAAATGTTAAAGTATGACTAGAACCTGTGGGCTTTTGTGAATATGAAACATGTACATGTTATTACAATGATTTCGGTATATGTTAAAGTATGACTTGAATCTATGAATTTTCATAAATCTCGAATATGTGATTTATGCTACAAGTTTAGGTCTATGATGTTATGGATTTTGAGGATAAAAGCATGATAATGATCCTTCAGACTTTTGGGCCTCTTGATAGTAAAAAGTAGCCTTGATCAGACTCTAATGAATTCAGTATGTTGTGATTAGTTAAACACTCAGGCTATGATTAGCTGAATTAGCCTAGACTACATGCAAGATGTTCGATCAGCGTTTTTCATGTGAAAGTATAATTGGGATTCTCAAAAGCAGAGAATGTTTCCCTTAGCTCAGTTAGGGATTCTCAATAATAGAGAATGTTCCCCTTAGCTCAGTCAGGGATTCTCATTAGCAGAGAATGTTTCCCTTAGCTCAGTATGGGATTCTCAATAGTAGAGAATGTATCCCTTGGTTCAGTTAGGGATTATCAATTGTAGAGAATGTCTCCCTTAGTTTATGATTTCAGTTTTAGCTCAGCTTCGTATAGTCTCAGACTTCAGTTCAAATCAGTCTTAGAAGAATTCAGTCTCAATTGCCAGTAGATAGTCAGTACAGTGTATGACATCAGTTACAGTTTAGTTCTGAGTATGTGTACATGACCCTTATGCATCAATTTGATTATGCTTCATCAAATCTTTTCAAATAAAATCATCATGTCATGATTTATATATCTCAAACAGGGTTATTGTATTTCGGTTTAGTTATATGTTAAGTGATGTATTCAGTTTACTTCCTCCCAATATACTTGGATATTTTAGCTTCTTTAAGTTTCCCGCATACTCGGTACATTTCAAGTACTGACCGCATGATTTATGTGCTATATTATTTTATAATATAGATCCAGGTTCCCAAGACTCAGCCCCGCAGTTAGACACTCTCTATTCCCACCTCAGCTATCAGTGGTGAGTCCTCATCTACCGAGAATAAGAGTTATGATTTTTTTTCTATTTTAGTTTTATTTCAGTTTAAGACTTTAGGAGTTAGCTGGGGACTTGTCCCAGTAGCTCATTAGTGTAGTAGAGGATTTCAAACATTTGTAGATAGATTCAGCTTATGTTTCATTGTTTTATAATAGACTATGTTCTTATGGTGTTGATCAGACTCTTTCAGTTAGCTTCCGCTCAATTATGATTCTGCTAGTTGTTATGTTGTAAATCTTGTGTTATAATTATGTCATGGTTCGACTTGGAGCCTCTGGGGGTTCCTTGGCCCGTGTTACGGCTAGGGTGTAAACTCGGGTCATAACAAGAATGCAGACTTAGCCTCCTATCAGCTGAAGGAGGTTGCTTACATATGGTTTTGCCGGTGGAAGGATAGCAGGGGAGTTGGAGCAGTCCCTGTGAGTTGGGATGAGTTCATGACTGCTTTCTTGGAATTATTCTTCCCCAGAGAGTTGAGTGAGGCAAAAGCGGCAGAGTTCGTCAACTTGAAGCATAGCCACATGATAGTTCAAGAGTTTTATCACGACCCGAACATGGGCCCGGATCGAGACATGGGATAAGGAGCCCCGAGAGACTCTAAGTCGACCCATGACATGAACATACATCTAACTCAATTAAGTAAAGCGGAAGACTTAACATAATGAATATAACGGAAGTCTAATCATAACATAACCTCAAACCAGTATTCATATAATACATGATGAGCTGATTACTACATACAATCTGAAAGTCTCTAACATAACTGATAGATTGATGGGACAATACCCCCAACTAACCCGACAAGTCTGGAAACTAAAAATAGCAAGATATCTTATCACAAATGGTCCTCGGAATATAAGGACTCACCAATAGAGACTGGATGTTAACTCCGAAAGCTGGCTAGTGATGGGCTGAGTCTGAAGATCGGAGTCTATATCATAAAATGATACAACATAGAGTATGCGGTTAGTACGTGGAATGTACCGAGTATGCAAGGTAAGTAAAACCACTTAAATAAGTAAAATCATTTAAACATGCATAATATAAAATATAATCAAAACAAGAATCTGAGAGTAGGGCTCGTATGTTCTTTTCTGAAATCATGATCTGAACATAACTAAACATCATAACTGAATCGAATGACACAAAGCTGAAATATGATAATCATAAGTAAAACTGAACATTGGGTCAAACCTGCTTTAGAACATATAAAGATATCATAGATGATAAACATGCATAACTGAAATCATGAGGAATAATGGGAGACTCATCATATAACCGACATTACCACGATAGAGATTACGTGGTCCCAACTATCACACTCAAGTGGGTAGAGTCGTCCAAAGTCTTGCCAGGACTAAGGACGATACCATGACAAAATGAGAGGAATTATTCAATTGTGGAGTGGGAAATATGTTGACTGTATATATAGCAGTGTAAAAAGCATTAGTCCAAAACTTGAGAGGAACATTAGCGTGAGTCAATAAGACACGACCAGTTTCAATTATATGTCTATTGTTTCTCTTAGCAAAACCATTTTGTTCTGGAGTATAAGGGCATGATGAACGTTGAACGATGCCATTGTCTCTCAAATAACTAGTTAATTCCTGAAACTCACGCCAATGCGCCCAGAAAGCATTTGCTGGGCGGCCAAAGAAAATTTTTTTTTTCACAATTGTACGAAATTGAATAAAGATAGATAAAACTTCAGATTTAAATTGAAGTAAGTAAATCCAAAAGTATATTTGTTGAAGTGATTAAATAAGATAAAATAAATAGTATAGCGTGTTGGCTCTTGGGGACGGGGGCCAAACATCGAACAAAATTAAATCTAGAGGCCTTGTGGCCCTAAAGCTAGACTCACTAAAGGGGACTTTGTGACTCTTGCGAACAGCACATGTAGATCACAATTTAGGATATAAACTAGGGGACGACACTAAGACACTTGATGAAAAAGCTTTACGAATGGTAGGATATGATGCATGGGATAGTCATGCATGCCAAACACCAAGTGATGTAGCATATGAAGCAGGGACCGATGATGATTTCAGCATTAGAAGGGAGTATAGTGTAACACCAGGATAATTTGATGACATGCTTTCTAGGTAGGATTAAGAGTACCTAATAGGATAATAAGGAAGTGTTATGAGTTATTTGAATCACTTTATGATCATATTTAAGATTAGACATCAATCAAGTGGTAGGACAAAATTCAGAAAAAAAAGTTATCACAAAATTTCCTTCTTGAGATTTCTTGAAAATTAGGTCAAATGTATCAAAGTGTTTCTCCAATATATAAGGAGCTAGGGGGTGTGCGACCTGTAAATTAAATATCTATGAGCCTAGTTTCCAGCGCATCAAACCTTTTTCCAATCCGTATTTATAGTAGAGAGATATTTGTGTTTTCACGAGACCGCGCAAACGGTACCTCACAAGGTCTTAAGGCGGTGAAGCCATAAGTAGCCCCTTGGTCGGTTGTTATTCATCAAAAATTCATTTTCAGCATATATTTATTATTAAATCTCTAAACTTCTCTCCATGGTTTTTTAGTTTGAGGCTAGAAGCCATGGCTCAACATGATTTTGGTGTCGGAAAGTAGAAAATCGCGTGTAGTCCGTGGTTTGGTGTCTTTTCCGGGATGTTGGTGGATGTTTCGTGGATTAATATGTTGGAAATCCTTCTTTCTTTGATTCTCCTTAGTTTTAAGTTTGGTTATAGGTGTTAACACCGATGGGTTGTTGTCTCGGAGTTTCTACCATCGAATTCTATTAATAGTATCGGGTAAGCTTCGTCTTGTTTTGTCATTGAGTTGTGTAGGCTGCGTTTTGGAAGAATATTGGACTGACTTTAGGCAGTATGTTCATGGTGTTGAAGGCTCAAGTTTGTCTAGTCTTGAAGCTAAGGTATGTTCGGCTTTCCCCTCCCTTTGTCGGCATGAATTCCATGAGTTGTTGTCGTCCGTCGCGTGTGTGTTGGCTGTTTTGTGATGGATTGTATTTTTGCTATTATTGAACTCTTGTTCTTCTTTTTATATGGTTATAAAGGTGTGTATAAGGTTCTTGTTTGGTTGGTGGCTCGGGCTTGAGTGCGAAGAATCATAGTCATGGCAAATAGTTAAGCTCGTGCCGAGAGGCCATGTGTGAGGCGTGTGGTTCTTGTAGCAAGTTGTAGGATATTTGAGTGAATGAGATTAGGTGATCATATTGACAAGTGAGCGGGGTATTATAGTAGTTAAAAGATTTCGATGATTGCGATGATCTTTTATTATATTTGAATCAGCGATCCTGTCGACCGTGTCGATGGCACATGAAGGTTGTGGTGACACTTGGGCTGATTTGGCAATGTCCCTTGATGTTAGTGGTAAGTAGAGTGGCTTGTGGTCTATTTGTAATTCTTGGGGATATATTGGTTGGGATGGTAAACCTTATCTCGATTAGTGGCTCGTTAGTGGATGAATAGACATGAAAGAATAGTACTGTGTTGTGATAATTGATTGGTGGGGTTTGAGAGCCGGTTATGGGTTGTTTTAGCATGTATTATCATTTTTGTTGATTGTGATTGTTGTAGTTATGTGTGTATTGTATTTGAGGCCTTGTGGCTTATGGATACCCGATGC
This sequence comes from Datura stramonium, assembly GCA_018107945.1. Classification (NCBI taxonomy): domain Eukaryota; kingdom Viridiplantae; phylum Streptophyta; class Magnoliopsida; order Solanales; family Solanaceae; genus Datura; species Datura stramonium. The sequence goes on along the minus strand of JACEIK010000295.1, from coordinate 309,303 downwards.
CTGAGTTGTTCCGGCTAGGGATCGAGCCCGGGTGCCTTGTGACTTGTGGATACCCGACGCACGAGAGTGTTTCGCGTCTGAGGGGTTGAGCCCAAGGGTAAATGACCTACGGGGTTGAGAATGATGTCCTCCATAGTATCGAGTTGAGACATGATTCAAGAATTTTTTGACATGTCTAAGCCTTCCAAGGATCACGATTAATTCTCCCAAATGGATTGAGCTCCGCTAATTGTGCCTGACCGAGCCGGCAATGGGCGATTGATGAAGTTAATTAACTATGTTTACTTGTGATTTGTTTGGAATTATATTGTGGTTGTTGCTTTTGTTATTTGTTATCTGATAGCAGTGAGTGCTAGATGTTGGCTGGTGTTAGCTGAGGCCATTGAGAGGTCTAGCGGTGATGACAGGTGAGCTTGGAGCTAGATGTCGTTGTATTGTTATTTACTTTTGGACTTGCCAGGCTTATGGGGGTCGAGTAGATTTATGTGTTTAGTGGATTCGGTTCTCCTTACACGATATTTAGTATATACATTTGATCTCTAATCTATGTCTTCCAGTTGTTTCTGTCTTTCATGCTCGGTATATTATTGTACTGATTCCTAGTCGTGGCTCTACATTCATGCCTGCAGGTGATGGTGGGCTGTTAGATCGAGTTCTTAGATCTTGAGTGGAGTTCAGTGAGTTGGTTTTTTGCTCCGGGTCTTTCGGAGTCGCGGATGTTTGAGTAAGGTAGTTCGAAGGGGCCCTATCCCAATCATTTGATTACTAATGTATTCATAGAAGCTCATAGACATTACTGTGGTTTTAGTATGTTGTTAGGCCAGGTGGTCCATGTTGTATAGCTATTTTCCTTTCCATTGGCCTTGACGGCATATGGTATTTTTTGGTTGTTCGGTGAGCCAGCTTCCTCTATAGTCTATCGTCTTATTCTGATTTTATAGTTGTTGTGTTGTTGAACCTCATCGATTTTGGCCTTTGTTTAATATTTTGGCATCAGGTATGCTCATATCGAGTGCCACAGTGCCGGTCACGCCTCCGAGGTTTAGGGTGTAGCTTGACTTGAGTATGAGTAGTTCGTCCTAGGAATCTATGAGCCATGTCTAGTAGAGTCTTGTTTATGTGTGCATTGCGCAGTGTACTTATAAACAGGAGGCTACAGGGCATTTAGGATTGTTACCCTTCTTTACAGATCAAAATCGTGCGAGAGTCGGATGTCATAGGAGTTGGGTCTAGACTCACATTTTTTGACTTTTGCAGGGATGCTTGTAACTTGATGAATTATAGCCGGCCAGTGGCACAGACATGGCGGCAGGTAAGATTCTTATTTTGATTATAAAAGTTTATGTAGTTGTGTCGCACCTCGGCATGGTGCAAAGTTTTGTTGTTGGAGTTTTTGTGGTAGGCTTTTCATGTGAGGCTATTTGTGCGTTGTTGTTACGCATCGGTCCTTGAGTTGGATTCATACGTGTCGTCCGGTATTCGAGGATGAATGTTTCTAAGGGGGAAAAGGTGCTTTTGAGATAATTTGGCGATAAAATCGTGATTTTGAGGTAGGATTAAGAGTACCTAATAGGCTAATAAGGAAGTGTTATGAGTTATTTGAATCACTTTATGATCATATTTAAGATTAGACGTCGATCAATTGTAGGAAAAATTCGGAAAAAAAGTTATCGCAAAATTTCCTTCTTGAGATCTTGAAATTTAAGTCAAATGTATCAAAGTGTTTCTCCCAATATATAAGGATTTAGGGGGTGTGCGACCTATAAAATTAAATATCCATGAGTCTAGTTTCCATTACATCAAACCTTTTGTCAATCCGTCTTTGGAGTAGAGAGATATTCGCGTTTCGCGAGACCATAGCGGTACTTCTAAGGTCTTAAGGCGGTGGAAGACTATAAATATCCCTTGGTCGGTTGTTATTCATCAAAAATTCATTTTTCCAGCATATATTTCTTATGAAACCTCTCTCAACTTCTCTCCATGGTTTTATTTTGGGTTTTGAGGCTAGAAGCCATGGCTCAACATGATTTTGGTGTCGGAAAGTGAAAATCAGCATTTAGTCCTTGGTTTGGTGTCTTTTCCGGGCTGTTGGTGGCTGTTTTGTGGTGAATATATTGGTAATCCTTCTTTATTTTGTTCTTCTTAGTTTTAAGTTTGGTTATCGGTGTGTTAATGCCGTTAAGTTGTTGTCTCGGAGTTTCTACCGACGAATTCCGATGAATCTTATCGGGTAAGCTTCATTTGTCTTGTTTTTATTACTGAGTTGTAGAGGCATATTGGGAAAGAATATTGGACTGCCTTTAGGCAGTATGTTCATGGTGTTGAAGGCTTAATTTTGGTTAGGCTTGAAGCTAAGGTATGTTAGGCTTGTACCTCCCTTTGGTCGGCATGAATTCCATAATCGTTGTCGTCCGTGTTGATTTATGTGTTAGCTGTTTTGTGATGGCTTGTATTTTTGCTGTTATTGAACTACTCTTGTTCTTCTGTTTATATCGTTATAAATGTGTGTATAAGGTTCTTGTTTGGTTGGTGGCTCGGGCTTGAGTGCGGAGAATCGTAGTCATGGAAAATTGTTAGGATCGTGTCGAGAGGCCATGTGGTTCTTGTAGCAAGTTGTGGGATAATTGAGTGAATGAGATTAGGTGATCATATTGACAAGTGAATGGGGTATTAAAGTAGTTAAGGTCGAATCAGCGATCCTATCAACGGTGTCGATGGCACATGACGGTGGTGGTGACACTTGGGCTGGTTGGTCATGTCCTTGATGTTAGTGGTAAGTAGAGTGGCTTGTGGGTTGTTTTTAATGCTTGGGGATAGATTGGTTGGGATGGTAACCCTTAGCTATATTAGTAGCTCGTCGATAGATGAATAGACATGAAAAAAAATAGTGCGTATTTGTGATAATTGATTGGTGGGGTTTGAGAGCCGGTTATGGAGTTTAGCATGTATTATCATTTTTTGTTGATTGTGATTGTTGTAATTATGTGTATTGTATTTGAGGCCTTGTGGCTTGTGGATACCGAGATGCACGAGAGTTGTTCGGCTGGGGTCGAGCCGAGGTGTGCCTTGTGGCTTGTGGATACCCGACACACGAAAGTATTTCGGGCGGGGTTGAGCCCAAGGAGTGAAATGACCTATGGGGGTTAAGAGCGTGTCCTCCATAGTGTCAAGTTGAGACATGATTCGAAAGTGGTCCGACATGTTTGGGCCTTCACGGGATCTGGTTCTCCCAAATGGATTGAGCTCATGCTTGTGCGCAGCCGAAGAGTGTGCAGGAAGTGCTTGATTGATGATGTTGATTAGCGGTGTTTACTTGTGATTTGTTTGGAATTATATTGGGGTTGTTGCTTTTGTTATTTGTTATCTGATAGCAGTGAGTGCTAGATGTTGGCTGGTATTAAGTGAGGCATTGAGAGGTCTAGAGACGATGACAGGTGAGCTAGGAGCTAATTGTCGTTGTATTGTTATTTACTTTTTTGGACTTTTGCCGAGACTTATGGGGGCGAGTAGGTTCCATTTGTATGTTTGCTTGTACTTGCCGAGGCTTATGGGGGCTAGGTAGGTTTTATATGTTTTACATAAGTTCAATTCTCATACCTTTATATGTGGTATATCTGTTGATCTCTAATCTATATCTTCCAGTTGTTTCTATCTTTCATGCTCGATACACTGTTATCTGGCGCCCTAGTCGGGGTACTACATTCATGCCACGAGGTGATGGTGGGTGTTGAATCAAGAGTTCTTGGAGTGCGGTGGAGTTCCAGGCGAGTTGGTGTGCTCCGGGTCTTTCGGAGTCACCGGAATCTTTGAGGTAAGAATTGTTGGGCCCTATCCCGATCATTTGATACTAATGTTCATAGAGGCTCATAGACCTTATTGTGGTTTCGGTATGTTTATTATGCACCAGGTGACCATGGTATGGTTGTTTCCTTTCCGTGGCCTTGATGGCATATGGTATTTTTTTGGTTGGTCGGGTGAGCGGCTTCGCTTCGATCTATCGTCTTATTACGATTTTATAGTTTTTGTGTTGTTGAACCTCGCCGATTACGGCCTTTATTTTTATATTTTGGATGTAGATATGCTTATATCGGGGGCACCGTTGCCAGTCACGCCTCTCCGGGTTTGAGGTGTGACATTAGGTGATCAATTGCTTCCTTTTGAAGAACTACCCTCGTTGCCAAATCCTTTATCAAGAAATAGTAAGGAAAAAAATAAATCGAAGCAGTTATATTTAGCAAAGGAACTGATAGAGAGTAAGTGCAGTGGTTGTAGGAACATGTAGAACGTTATCTAGAATAAGTTTTTTTATCGAAACAAAAGCGAGCCTTGACCTATGTGAGAATGGTAGCTTGGAACCATTACCTAAAGTTACTTCCTTAGAATCTTGATATTGAGAATGGATGGCAAAATTTTCAATATATTGCTGTGAGATGATGTGTGGTGCCACTATCCATTAACTAGTTTTGTGTAGGTTGATGCGAGGTGCTAGCTAAATTTGAAGGTTGACTAGAGACCCTATTACCACCATTGATTTTGGGTGACGGACAAACATGTGCAATATGACCCTTTCCTTCACAATTATGACAAATAATCCCAAACATATCAGAGTATGAAGATTATACCCCAGATTGAGTTAACGGAGTAAAGCTTTGAGAGTTGTGGTTACGAAGATTGTGTAAATCTTGATTAGATGAGCGCCCGACCTCGGCCACTTCTACCTCTACCCCGACCACGTGTTAATTGGAAATAAAGCTACGAGTATATTGAAATTTGAAGGAGAAATCACATTAAGGGTTTCATCTCTTTTAGTTTTTTCTTTCTTCGTACAATCACATGCCATATAAATCATCAAAGTTACGTCTTTGTAGTACCTCTGAGTATACGGTGAATGGACAATATAGGCAAAGCCTAGACACTGCAGAACAAATTCGACAGATCTTCATTAGTGACTAGATGCTGCAAAGTAGCCAATTTGTTGCAATCCCTTTTGCCTTTTGGACATAAGTCTCAATGCTCACTATCACGTTTCGAGTGTGTAGTTGCACTTTGAGCTCATTGAATTTGTAGTTTGGATCCGAAAGCATATCTTTGTAACCCCAGTTTGTCCCATGCTTCATGGGTTGTTTCAGCGCCAACCTGCTGTAGTAGCACATTCTCGGATCTTGACAACAATCCGGCTTAAAACAAGTTGGTCTTCACGTACCCAAAGCTTTGTAGACTGGATTCAGCGCTATCTGCTAGAGAGTGATGCGGAATAGGTTCACTACCATCAATATTAGTGGTTGAGACCACACCCACAAATCATTGGAAGCTGGTCTTCCATAGAAAGAAGTTTGACGACGTGAGCTTCATGATAGTTGATGAGCAAGGTTAGGTGTTGGAGAGTAAGTTGTTGTTGGGGTAATGGAAGCATCAATTGGAGTGTTGAGCATGCCTACCATTATTGGATTCTCAAGGGCTGCGTCAATAGTTCTTGAGTTTTTTTAAAAAAATTATCAAAGTTGGAGGGTTGCCTTAAGCCACTAGGGCTCACGATACTGGAAAGAAGTTTTTATTCTCTGTATATCTCTGAAGGTAGAGACCAATATTTATACAGTAGGTTCTCCAGTTGGCCAAATCTCCTAGCATTACTAGAATACACGAAGAGGAAGGATGCAGGAAGTATAGATATACAATACTTCTAATTGTGACTAATGATAGTTAATATTTATCCTTTACAATTGTTATGATTATAACAGATCCACAAATATATGTTAGGTAAGGTCCAAATAAGTGGATTATATCCTAGCTTAGTTGATCTGCTTCTTTAAATCCAATTTGCAACTTGCACATCAAGTTATATATTTGGATAAACGGTAAGAAGCAGACCTTCATTAACAAGAACTGATTATAGAAAGATAAAAAAACTCACATTATTAGGAGGTGCCTAACTATGAATTTTTTTTTATTTTTTTTTCTAAGTTAGACTTTAAAAAACGCGTTTGGCCATATAAGATTTCGAGAAAAATTTTGAATTATGGAATTTCAGAAATTTGAAAAATATCAAAAAACTATTTTTTACTTTTTACTCTAAATTACTTAGAAAAAATTCCAAAAATAACTCGAAGCTTGTATTCTTTATGGCCAAAACACAACACAATTTCAAAATATCATTTTCCTTTGAGAAGTAGAAACTTTTTCAAATTTTACAATGAAACACGACCAAACAACACCTAGGTTTTCAAAAAATATTTCTTATACATTTAATGAATTTTTCAATATAAATAGAGAATCTATGTAAAGTTAATGAATTTTCGAGAATCCATACCCGATATCCAAGATCCGGCCTTGATAAAGGATCAAATATTTACCTTTTTTTAGTAAGATTTTGGTGTCAAAACAGAAAAGAAAACTGGTAAATGGCTAAAGTCCGAACAATTATTTTTCTTATCGCTATTTTTTTAATGTTAATTAGATGTAACACAATTTATTAAATCGATAGTATATGCTTTCTTTCAATTAACTACAGAGTTTTGAGAAAAAATGTGTATATGCACGCTCGAATAATTATTAACAAAGATCTTACTTCAATCAAGATGGGTTAAAAATTCTGAGACATCTTAAGAATCAGACTATAAATGACACCAAAAACTCAAGTTCTATGGGTTGAAAAATGTTTTTGGTTATCTTCAAATAATTGTTGAAGAAGGCTCAATTGAATTCTCCTTATTAAAAATTATGTTGTTTAATAAAATAATATTAATTTTTTTCTTTGTATATTAATGATTGAATCCTTTAAATAAAAAGAAAATTTTTAACAAATTGCAATCATGTGTGTTGATGCATACTTGTATGTGCTTTAAGTACGAAGTATAATTTATTAAGTTATTTTTATTTAAATCTTTAAAATACAATATGGATCTAGCTAGATAGCCCTTATTTTTTTTAATTTAAAGTTATAAAATTAATTTTAATTAAATTTTAAAATTTTAAAGTAACGATTATTTTGAGACCAAAAAACAGAGGGTAGTTTTGAATTTACCCCTCCCCCGCCCCCACAGCACTTGATTATGGTCTTGTTTGGAATAGGCAGCTTTCTCACGTTTTCCATTTTGTTAAGATTTGTAGATTAACGACGAACAGGCCCAATTCATTTATTCTAGTTGGGTTTGGTCCAATTTCATAACCCATTTGATCTGCTTAAGAAAGACCAAATCCAATAATTGGAGCAGCATAGTTCTGCCTGAGTATTAATATACATTCTTTTGAAAGGACAATTTGTAGCAGTATACCTTCACCAATCTTGAAGTCAGGAAGCAATCCTATTTATGCATTTAATAATTCAAAGAATCTTCCGAAGCAACTTAAAAGCAGGTAATATCATATTTATGTTAAGTTATTTTAATCAAACATAGTTTATTTAGTCAAATTTTAAAAGGTCAAAAGTATTTATTTTCAAAAAGTGAGGTATTTAATTAAATTTTTTTTTTTAAAAAGTGTTTTTAAAAAATAGCAGAAACTGTTTTCCATAGACTAAAAAAGGATTGTTTCCCCTAAAAACACTTTTTGAAAAAGCACTTTTGAGAAATATACGCAAAATACTTTTTAAAGTTTGATCAAACACTAATAGTTACTTTAAAAAAAAATTTTAAAAAATTTTTAATTATACACAAACTGATTCCCACCAAAAATATCTTTTTGAAACATGCCTTTACGCAACGCTTTTTAAAATAAATACATTCTAAAAATTAGGTCAATAAATGGTGTTGGAGCCGATAATTTGGGGGCGAGTGTATAGATGGTAGAAAGTGGAAAAAATTTGCAACACTAGGTGTATAAATTCAACCAATAAAAAATGGCATGTGTCATTTTTAACTACAGAATCTACAATTATTCATACTTAACCAATTAACTATTATGTATTTAAAATAAGATTCATAATAAATATTAGTTTATCTTCTATCCCCTCAAATTTGCATGGCAGAAGTTTCAGTATCAGGATGCTTTTTCTTCTATGATTGACTTAACTACATTAAATGTATACACCTGTGTGGATAAGTTTTACCAGTAGAAAGTAGTCTTAAAGTGATGGGGTGAAATTCGTTGGTTTGGAGACCCATAAAAGAAGACTTGTACCGAGTTTATGTGTATAAGAAACTCTGGATGATATAGGTGATAGATGCTAAAATTTCAAATAACGTATTGATTTATTTGATACTTGAATTCGATGATGTAGATTTATTGAGCGTGTGAATAAAATCATACATTAAAAGTTAATGAAAAATAAATATTACATAAATATAATGATATTCTTAAATGATCGAGGCATTTTTTAAAAATCATGCATGACTGAAAATGCTGAATATGATACCATGTCAACGTGTTTGTCTAAGCCTAACACTCTATCTCTACGTGTATTAGTGCATAAAAGTTCTTTTTAGTTTTATTTTTTTAATAACTATGATGTCCGGATCAATTTGCATGCATCTCATTTAATTTTATAAAGTATATATTATCTTTCACTAGTATAAATTTCGAATAATTCTGTCCACGCTCCTAAATTGAAGTGCATATATATATGTGTCCAATTCCCTTAATTTTGAATGATACTCTCTTTGTTTCAAAATAAGTGGTGTTTTGGCCTTTTCATTTGTTTCAGAATAGTGATGTTCACATTATCAAGAAGGCTTAATAAATGTTTTTCCAATTTTACCCCTATTTAAATGAAGAAAGATTTATAAATTATTAAAGAGCTACATCCTTTTCAATGTATTTATTAAGGTTAAATTAGTAAAAATATATTTTTACTTTTTTAAAAAGTGAGAGTAATTTTTTAAAGGGGTGTATCAAGCTAGAAACACCCTTATTTTTGAAGCGCGAAGGGAGTATGGCGAAGGCATTTCCTTTTTATTCGTTATTATGGGTTCATGAACAAATTTACATACATTGAATTCTGCAATCAATCAGAAATTTTTGTAGAGTCCCCTCTAGGACACATTTTGTTGGAGAAATGCTAAAAGCTACTCCGATCAGTTCGTATCATATAAAGCAGGGATTCGCAGAAATGATAAATATTGTCCCTTATTATTTTTCACAGTAGATGCAAAATAGTTCCTCAAATATCAATTAAGTAACTTTGGTCATTTAAATTTGTTCAAAGTGAGCACTTTTAATTTCATAAATTATTTATCAAATTTTATTCGTTAAAACTAATTGAATCTGTGAAAAGAAATTAGTCAGAAATTTCCATTAATATTCTAAAACTGCAACATAAAAAACCTACCAAATATAGAAAATGACAAAAATAACAAAAATTATACCTTAAAAAGTTGCGTCAAGCTCTTAAAATAGATTAAAAAATAAATAAGTAACATAAACTATAAAATATATGTAAATGTGACTTTTGTTAAATACTTTTTATTTTCACCATTCCAACTAAATTTAGCAAGCAGAATTTGATAAGCTGTCTTATAAAAAAAATTTAAAAAAATACGCACTTTGTGATAAATTTAAACAATCAAAACTGCTTAATTGAAACTTAGAAAGAACTATTTTAAATCTGCTGCCAAACATATAGGGATCATTTTTTCATCTCCCTCGAGGAATTCCTTTGCATGATGCTTATCCACAACTTGCTTTTTTTGGTACATTTCACAACACATTTTGTTTTTTGACACAATTAACTTCTTCCATTCTGCTCTCTTTTTAACTCTTTATATAGAGCACGAATGAAAAATTATAACTCCCCTCATTCCTCACGTTCCGTTCTTTCAAAGAAGTTGAGGAGGTTATAACTACCTTTTCTTTTACCATATGCAGTAACTTATCTTCTCCTAACAAGGGTCAGGTCAGTCCACATGGAAGCGATCCACACCCCCGAAATTCAGTATTCCCGCTTCGTTCATGATAGACTAGACCCAAAACCATATTATAATGATAATACATGTAATTTATACAGGCAAATAGTTCGTGCGACCTACGAGCATCAAGAGTTATAAAATTTTAAACCTATTAAGGTTGTACCACAGCTCCAAGTACAAATCCAATCACTTACGAAAGGGATTCACTACTAACAAGAGGATCTTATTACTCCCAATACCCTAGACATCCTTCACTACTCCAGTAGCTTGCTTATCGATCTGTTCCTCTAAAGGAGTGAACTTGAGTTTGAAGTAGATGATTGGGTATACATAAAAAATTCAATATTTGAAAACTATCAACCAAACATGGTATAAAATTAAATTTTCAAAATTAAATTATTAAATTTTAATTATCTTTCCTTTCTACTAGAATCCATCGGTTTGAGATCCAACCGCTTTCCTAGACACGCCTTTGCATTGTTGAATCACTCATGACTATTAGTGACATGCTAAAGTAGCAACACCGATTTAAACTTCAAGAAATGGTCAAAGGACGAAGTGTATTCCAATGAAAGTTAATACAACTTTTCGGGTTCTCACACACAATGAAGAAGCCGATTTAATCTTCCATTAATCCATTGTTAAGCAACACCGTGGTATGAAACACGTGCTGCGGTGTTTACTCACCTTATATATTGGTATGTGTGTCTCATTCATTTATTTATTCAACACAACATATAAATCTTGATCTAGACACGTCTAGATGTCTAATCCGAAGTTTCTCTCTTCAATGATCCTCCAAATTCTTCTTCTTAGAGACTCACATCGGCTTATAAAACAAGTCATATATGGTGGCGGAACTCATCTCTTCACGTTCCTAGACGTAAGAGGCGATTGCTCGTGTGAGAAAACCAATCTCGCAATTTGTTCGACACGCTTTTTTATTAGAATACATCATCACATGCATATGAGATACGAACATAAATTATAAGAGTCAAATATTTATGAGAAAATTATAACAACTAATTCATTTTATAATACAAATATTATCATATCCTATGTAAACCTAGAGGCCATAACATGTTTATCAAACAAGTCTCTCTAGATATTGTCTTTGTAAAAGGATCAGCTATTATTTCTCGCGTAGGAATGTATTGTAAATTTATTTCTCCACCTGCTACTATGTCTCTTATAAATTTATACTTGATGTCAATGTGTTTAATTTTACTATGATACTTAGGATCCTTCATGTATGCGATAGCCGCTTGACTGTCACAATATAAACTCATAGGACCCTGAGAATTCTTCGTAATATTTAAATGCTCAAAGAATCTCTTTAACCAAACAACTTCTTGTATTGCAGATGCACAAGCCACAAGCCACAAATTCAGCTTTTCATAGTTGAAAGGGTTGTGCAAGTTTCTGTTCTTACTTTTCATGAGAACGCATCACCACTAAGTAAGAAAGCAGTCGATTTTCTATCATTCTGGTCTTCAGCCCAATCAGCATCTGTATAACCTCTTATGAGCAAATCGGATCCACTATAGCACTAGTGAATAATGCGTAGTTCCTTTCAGTATACGAAAATACTCTTTCTTGCTTTCCAATGATCTCTTCCAAAATTGGATTGATACACCTTTAACTAGACCCACGGCATAACAAATGTCTAGGCGAGTACACATCATAGTGTACATCAACTCCCGACAGCACTAGAATATGAAACTAGAGACATGTATTCCTTTTCTTTTTTAGTCTTTGAACACATTTCAAGGTTTAAATTTTCACCTCTTGCTATTAGAGTATCCATAGGTTTGCAACTATTCATACGAAAGCGCTCCAAAATTTTCTTTATGTATGTTTCTTCAGATAGACTCACAAACTTCTTGGAACGATCTCGTTGGATCTCAACACCAAATATATAATCTTCTTTACATGTCTTTCATGTCAAATGACTTTGAAAGCCATGACTTGACGTTTTTATATACTCCATATTATTTTGGCTAATAAAATATCATCCCCGTAAAGAAAGAATTGCAAATATTCGTTGGACTTTTTCACATAGATATTGCAAAAATTCCAGGTGGACTTTTTCACATAGATGAAATGGCCTTCCTCGATCATGGTGAAATCAAATGAAGTCATCTCCTTGTGAAATCTCAAGTACCCTTTGCCTTGAAAGGCTTTGCTTCGGAGCCATAAATTGATCTTTTTTAATTTACAGACTTTCTTTTCTTGGCCTTTAACAACAAAACCTATAGGTTGTTCCATGTAGATTTCCTCATTTAATTCTCCATTGAGAAAAGCGGTCTTTACATCCATTTTGTGCAATTCTAGATTCAAGCAGTAAAAATAGCTAAAAGTAATCAAATAGAGGTAAACTTCATAATTGGTGAAAAAGTTTCCTCATAATTTAGTTCATCTTCGTGAGTAAAACCTTTTACGACCAATCGTGCCTTGTGTCTTTCTATTGATCCATCCGATTTGCGTTTAACTATGAGAATCCATTTGTTCACAATAGCTCTATGCCTAGGTGGAAGGTCAGCTAGATCCCAGACTTTGTTAGTTTTCATGGACTCTAATTCTTCTTTCATCACTTTTATCCACTCATCTTTTCTATGACTGTTAAAGCTTCAATCACATAATTAGGCTCATCCAATTTTTGTAGAGATACCAAAAAAAACATAATCCTCAATCTCACAAGATCGTTTAAGTACACCTTTTAAAATTGTTTTTATGTAATTAAGTTCATATTCCTAGATAGGTTTGGGATTCAAAACTCCCACTTGGATCAGGGAACCAATTCTTGATTGATTGAATTGTAAGCAAGTTTGAAGACATTGTCGATCATACGAATTCAATATTTTTGTAAAGAGACTCACTTTCCTTTTATTTCACCCTTTTTGGAAAAATTAATTTCTAGAAATTTGATATCTCGTGACTCAATTTCAATAGTGCTTCGAAAATACTCCAATTAGCAATGAACACATACACTTTGGAATGTTCTGAATATATTATAAAGATACTTTCTTTCCTTTTTGAATCAATTTACCAAACTCACCAAAATAATCTTTTACATATGAAGCACAACCCCAATTAAGTAGATCATTAAGGTTTGGTTTATGACTTGAATCGAGGAATCCTAAGGAGTGAAGATACCGATTTAGAAGGCACTTTATTCAATATATAGACTGCAGTCAACAACGCATCTCCCCTAAAGGCGATAGGTAAATTTGTCTGTGCCATCATGGATCTTGTTATGTCCAATAGTGTTCTATTCCTTCTTTATTTCTACACCATTCTGTTGAGGTTGTATAAGGAATTGTTAACTGTCTAGTAATGCCTTTTCAGTATAATTCTTCAAACTGTTTTTACAAATATTCACGGTCTCTGTCCATTCCTAAGAATCTTGATATTTTATTTAATTGATTCTCAACTTCATTCATATATCTTTTAAAGCACTCAAGTGCTTCGGACTTATGAAAAGAAATCAAATAGACATAACCAAAGCATATGAATTCGTCAATGGATAATGAAATATACGAACACCAGACCTTTCCCTCACATTCATTGGACCATAGATATCAAAATGGATTAACTGCAGTGGGAGCTCAACTCTTTTAGCCTTTCCAAATGATTTACGTGTAATCTTTCGGCAAGGCAGTTTTCATATGTTCAGCATATCAATTTTGGAGAAAGAACCTAAATATCCTTTCTTTTCCAACCTATTCATTTGGTCTTGCCCTATATGACCCAATCTTATGCCATGTAATAACATCTACATCATTGTTACTAGAATAACATGTCATTACGCAATGGTCAACATAATAGTCATAAGTTAAAGTATTTTAATCTAAAATGATAAAGCGATCTATGATGTACAAAACCATAAAAACATTATATATATTAATTCTAACACCTTTGTGACTAAAATTTAAGTGAAACCAACATCTAAAAAAATAGATACATATACTAAATTTCGTCGAATCTTTGGAACATATAGAACGTCATGCAACATCAAAGATCGGCCACCACGCAAAGTCCCCCTTTGCAAGTGTCTTTGATTTCAAATCTTGAATTATTTCCTACATATATCCACACTGATCCAGGTGAGACTAGTCGGAACTCCACAAATGCTTTCCCGTCCACGACTCACATGGTCGTGAAACTCTGAGTCTAAAATCCACATAGGATAAGATTCACTTAGTAAAGTAGTGCTAGAAACATATGTAGCACTCAAAGATGCATTTAGAAATGTTATCTTTTTTGGCTCAGTACAATCACGAGCAAAATGCCCTGGAATATGGCAGTTGTAGCACTTCATCTTCTCTTGTCTTTTTTCTTGAAAAATCATTTTCCCTTATTGGAATTTGGCTTGTTCTTTTTATTAGAGGCCCTACTTGCTCTCCTTACCTTTTCGTTTCTTTTTCAATTTTTATTACGCTTGAAGCCTAAAGACTTCGTACCACTTGATTCTACCACAAAGACAATAGAAGCAGCTCTAGCAACACTTGGTTAACCAGTCTTCCAAGTTCAACATGGCGGGCAGCATCAGAAAAAAAAAATTTCATGCTTTATCATTGTAGGTTAACTTAACTTTCAAGTGTTCCCAATTATTGGGAAGAGACCGAATCATTGTCTGAGAGAACATGACCAACACTTTTGAGTTGAGCAATCATGTTTGACATCATCCTAAGGTGTTGTTTTATGTTCTAATCATAGCGCTTATGGTAAGTATCAAACTTGATGATCGGCTATCTAAGACGGGTCACGAGATGTTCCACCATATGTTCCTCATGAGGTGTGCCTACATGGCATGAGCAGTAGGAAATTTCTCGCATTCATGAATGAAATTAATCAACAGAACTTACAATAATTTCACGTGTGGTGGAATCTATCTTTTTCATGCTTTTAGCTTTAAATCTCTTTTGTGTTGTGTGGTATTTTCCCCTTCAGTTGACTTAAAATATAGTTTATACCTTCAAGAACGTTTTCTCTTTCCAATACATTCCATATTTTACAACTCCAAATGTCGTAATTGACACCATTCAGTTTCTCACCTTTGTTCAAGTCAGCAATTATGCTTTTTGATGACGTAATACATTAATAAGAGACAATTTATGCAAGTTATTCTCATCAATATTTACTTTGATCAATATATGCATGAGATATTCATTTACTCACTCAAGCAAATAAATTTTCATAATGACTTCATATTTAGCATAGAATCGAAATGGTCACTAAGTTTTCAATGTATCCAAAATTTAAATACTTAGTAAAGTGAAAAATATTTCTTAGTGAGTATTTTAGTAATGACTCTCAATTCAGTCTCAATACATTTGAAGAAAATAAATAAAAATTTGCAAAGAGAGACAAATAACTTAGAATAAATATTTGAAATAAATAAACAACTTCCAAGTTACGAAGAAAATTAATGATAAAAATCTTCTCATGTGACTTCAAGACAACGTCATATCTTTTACATAAAACATTGACTTGGCCAAACCTGTTGATAAACTTTGATTAGTCTATCAACCTAAGGTTGTGGAGAAAATTCCAGCTAAAATAGCTAAAGTTTCCCAATCCTATATTTCAACATAATTTTCCAGTTCAACATGTTTCAATTCAAAAGATGAATAAATTAGACGGCGAAATACTAGGAGACATATTAAAAGACTTGAACTCTCTCACGTTTTTCTCTCTTTCCCTTCGTATAGCCCTTTGATTCCTCAACAAATTTTGTATCGCCCTTGGGATACCATTCCTTATGATTTCGCCCTCGAAAACATGTCCTACGGCGGCGTGCTCTTCTACATTGTCCCTTGCTGGAAGCCACAAAACTCTCACTTGGGTACGCCGAGTTTGTTCACGCTCGACCATATACGAAATAGGAACAGAGAAACAATTAGATTGATTATACCATTCCGATGTGACAACATATGCCCCACAATTGTAGAGACAAAATCTATTTAAAAGAACATAAGGACTACACAATTATCAAGCCAAAAAAATTATCTTTTTTTAATAATTATTAAGTGTAAAAAAAGCAGTAATATCAAAAATTCATATCTCACTCTTTTTTAATCCGTTTTAAATGAGTAATACAATCAACGGAAAGCTCTAAACAAGTAGATCTGTTGAACAATAAATTTCACGCCAAAAATATATTCTCAAGTTTTGGAAAGCGACATTATAGTAGCGGTTTTTCATAAAGCGTCAAAAAATTCAACAAACTTTAAAAAATCATAAATCACCCGTTTTTAATCCGTTAAATGTGTAATATAGTAACGGAAAGCTATTAATAAGTAGATAATGATAAATAAATTTCATGTCAATAATATAAGCGCTTTTAGAAATTACTTTACGGTAGCAATTTTTTCATAAAACTATCAAAAAATTTCAGTCGACTTTAAAAAATCATATCTCACTCGTTTTTAATCTGTTTTAAATGTGTAATATATCAAGGGATAGCTATAAATAATTATATCATGATAAAATAAATTTTATTCCAAAAAATATAAGCTCTTTTGTTTTGAAGTACTTTGATGCCAATTTTTTAATAGCTTTGCCAAAATGGGGTGGAATCTCTCTTTTACGCGATATAAGGTACCAGAATTCTTTTAGGCAAGCTACTCTTTTCAAAGCAAAATTATGTTGCCAAGTTTAGAAAAAGCTGAAAATTGCTCATCTTTAGTGGCTTCTTTAAAAAAAAAATTGTACACGAGAGCAACCGCAACTACACACAGTTCTATGCGTATACCAAAAAAAATAACGGATACACAATCAGCTCGGATACCAATATTAATAAAATTTGTGTAGAAATAAGAATTGTGTACTTGTTAACAGCAGCGAAAACTTCAAAAACCTTTGTTGAAGAAAGCTCCAAGCCGTACTTTGTTTCACTAGAAAGTAAAAATTAAATCTATCCATAAACTAAATGCCCTAATTACGCTTGAATCTCTTTTTGTGTTGTGGGAATGTTTTCTGAAGAAGAACCTCTCCCGTTCTGCTCTTTTCAACTCACTTTATACAGGCACGGTTAAAAAAATATAACTCCTACTCCCCATGTTTTGTTCTTCGGAAAAGAAGTTGAGGGAGGTTATAACTCCCCTTTTTTCCATATGCACTAACTTATCTTCTCCTAATCAGGTCAGTTAGCCCACATGAAGCGATCCACACCCTGTCATCCAACACTTTTTAAATTTGTGATTTATCTCCAATTGATTTTATTTTGATTTAATTTATTGGTGTGATTTTATCATATGGTCTAAACATAATAAACTGAATAAGAATTCTAAAAAAAAATGCAACATTTTGTGATGATGATGCATAAATTGATAACTGATGATTTCATGTAAAAGAACATTTTATTATATCATAATATGAAGATAAAATAAGAAATATAGATAAAGCATATAGAGAGAGATAACGAGTATAGAATTTTTTATTCTTTTAAATGTTTCTCAAATGTCTTTAAGTGTCTACAATATAAATTCTCATGTCTCTATTTATATGTTCAAAGAGGCATACAAAATACTATCAATAAGATGACATTAATCATTGAGATAATGAAGAAGGTTATGAAAGTATAAGGTTACGAGCAAATAGTGCTGAATATTGGAGGTTATCTTCATAGTGGAGGAAAGTAATAGAAATAAGTAGTGGGAGTTAATACATTTGTGTAGTGAACATTTAAAGTAAATACATTTTACAACACTCCTCTGATGTCTAGTAACATATAATGTATTTCGTTAAAATCTTACTAGAAAAAAATTACGTGAAAAAAAAAACATTGAAGAAAAAAGTACAATCTTGTAATGCATTGCTTGGTGCCTCGTTAAAAATATTGTCAAGAAAAATTCAATGAGAAAAACTGTTAGGTTAAGAAAAAAGATTACAATGCGTATTATACTCCTTGATTAACATTACTTAATTCTTTTTAAGTGATGCATCCCAATTTAGTTGTTCACTTTTTCAAATATTGATATAATTGGTATTGTCTTTGTGAGTAAATCACATTCATGAATATGTTGCATCCTTGAGCTCATCTTGATATATCATTTTCTTGTTTCTTTGATATGTCGAGTCTTTAAACTCAGGCAAAAACATTCTTGCTAACCATTCTGTTTGTGACCTCATCGTCGTAGGCAAATTGTTCATTCGACTTGTTAGAGTAGCAGCAACCAAGTGTCAGTATTTCAATTGCATTATAATAAAATAGACTATCTTGTAGAATAACATAATATAACAGTATTTTCATATGCAAACAAATAACTTTCTTGAGATCAAACTTTATATAAAATAATTTTTCTGCACTTTCATAACCAATAAACCTTGACAAAATTAATTATAATAAATAAATTTATTTGAATATTTGAATCACTCACGGGTATGCATAGATAAAGTGAAGTTATATTTTAATAGCACATTAATAAAATATTATCTCATGGATAGTAATAGGAGGATATATAAGTGCATCAATTGCACTAAGACATATTATTCTAACCA
This sequence comes from Datura stramonium, assembly GCA_018107945.1. Taxonomy (NCBI): domain Eukaryota; kingdom Viridiplantae; phylum Streptophyta; class Magnoliopsida; order Solanales; family Solanaceae; genus Datura; species Datura stramonium. Next base: position 290,959 of record JACEIK010000295.1, on the reverse strand, counting down.
TTTTCATGAGATAGAAATATATTGATCTTCCTTTATGTTTATTGATCTCACAATCATTTGGGGTACTCAGTAGAATCACTTTGATACCTTTTAAATCCTTTAAGAATTTTCATATAAACTTCATATTATCTATCTAACCATGAAATAATTTTATTATACATATCAAGTTTTCACGTATTTTTCAGAGTCATAAGCAACCTGAAAAATAATTGCATCCACCACGGGAGACTTCCACCATATGTAAGTCACGACTTAGGTGAAAATCTTTTATGCCAATGGCCTAAGTCGGTATATATCGTGCGTCTTGATGTTTCATTTCATCTTTAAATAAGAATATATTTGTACCCCATTGTCATTACACCTTGAGGTCTTTAGATTTTAAGTTTAAATTTTTAGTTTTCAAGTAAAACAAAATATGCTTAAATTGCATATTGCTTATTTGGCCAATCATTTATAAGTCCATTCTTTCGAAGATTTAAATTCCAAGATCCTTGTTACCATTTATAATGTTGAGCGCTACATTATATCAAAAATACCATTGAGGTTATTTTGTTACCGGTTCCAATGCAACATAACTTACTGAGATCTCTTCATTTTTTATCATTTTCATATATTTGAACCTTTGCCAAAGTTTTATGAAGCACTATGTCATGGTTCTCCTTTAAAGAACTTGCCTCATTATTATGACTATCTTGATCATTTGCTCCTCTCCTTCTTCAAGGAGTTTTACCTTTGGAATCGATCTATCATGCTTTAGGCGTACCATAAACTTTGTCCTTCAAAGACTTTTCATTGGAGCATTTGCAACTATATTAATATATAGAATTCGGCAAATACATCGACAATTTTTTTGCAACATTTTGTAAATGAATTATCTCTTCAACTTCAAGTTTATTTTTTTAAGCAGGGATGTAGCGCATAATATTTCAGCTAACCAGTGCATCTCTCCCTAATATTAGGAAATTTAACATTTATCCCAAACCTTATTGCCGACCCATCTTTGTGAATGGTGGAGCAATTGAATCATGTACCACACATTCAAAATTTTAAATGGAAAATATTTGATGTCACACCCCTTTTTTTTTTATCCTCCTTCCCTCATTTCAAGGAGGATTTTTAAAGTTTTTTTCAATTAAAGTAACATTTTGAAAAGGGATCATTTATTTACAAAGTCCACACTTTGATTTGAGTTTTGGTGTTCCAAGTCCTTTCTTGAATCCTAATCAAAGGAAAGTTTGACGCTAAAGTTAGTGGGTAACGCACTAGAAATTTGATTAGGAGTGCATTTGGCCAGGAAAGGTGTCAAGCACCCCTCGAGCCCGTGGTTCTGCTTCACGGTCGCTTTTACGCATATACCTGGCTTAAATTAATTCTTGAATAAAATAAATTTTGTTGGTTTTATAATATTATTGTCTTGCCTACTTTGCTTATTTATTTCTTCTCTTTTCGTGAAAAATTTTGAATTAATTCACAACCTGTCTCGCTCCTCATAATTATTTAATCAATGGGTTAGGAGCGTAACCGCACATAGCCTTATCAAATTAACTATTTGAATTGGCCGAGGAACGTAAACGTACACATGATCAGCACACTTTATTAGAGAATTAAGGAGCGTAACCACACGCATGACAATTGAAGTTAAATAGAATCGTAATAGAAAAACTGATCAATAAATTATCTAAAGATAAATTAATTTTATTAAAACTATTAAAACTTTATCAATAGGTGAGTATAATACTAAGAATAAATAGTACCTTAAGATTCCAAAACAAGCATCCACTCTAAAAATCACATAAATTATTTCTCTATATAATTTCCAATTTATAATTTATCTACGTAAAAAAACACCATTTCCCTCCCTCGTCTATATATAATATATATTCCTTTTTCCCTTTTATTTTCTCTACTTTCTCATTGTTTACTTTTTAAAAAAATTATGTTTTACGTTTTTGTCCTTTCTTTTCTTTCTTTTCTTTTTCTTTTCTTTTTCTTTTCCCTTGTGTCTCTTTGCTTCTATTTTTTTTTCATTCCTGCTTTTTTTTTGGTCAGGTTTATCCCTACTGTTTTAGCATTTAAATTAATTAAAAAAATAACTAGTCGTGTAAAATTTAAACCTTGCTAGTTTTATATTTTTAATCATACTAATAATAAAAGTTAAAAAAATATTATGTTTTCATAGATTCGATAATCTTAAAGCCACGAGGACCACTATTAATTTCTTTCCGATGCAAAATCATTTCATATTTTCAACTAAATCAAATATCACATTATTTAGAGCAACATCAAAATATGCTAACTCAAAACATAAATGAATAAACACACGGATAGATTTTATAGCATACTCATCCATAACAAAAATTCAATTGAAATTGGAGATGCAATGACAACCCAAAAAGAAGAACTTATCATCTTCCTGCATAACCACAAGACTTCAAAATAAATGCACGTGATCAAATAATACCTGCTTAAAATAGAAGTTGCACTTTGAGATATATAACAAATACATATTTAAACATAGGACTCATATAATTGTGACATTAAATTATATAAAAAGTTTAAGTGTTACCTTTTGCGAAAATTAATTTACAACAAGAAAACGGCTACAATCTCACGGATTTTTCAAAGTTAGCAATAGCTAGCTTCTAGCAGATCCCACGAATCTGAAACCGCAATCCAAACCTCAAATTTTGACTTCATTCTCAAATAATTCTTCCCCGAAAACTCTTTAAAATATTTTTCTTTTTTTCTTGACTTTTCCCTCTGTTTTTTCCTGCTCTCTATGATTTTTCTTTGTTCTTCCGTCTCTTTGATTTTTTCTGTTCCCTCCCCTTTTTGTGTTATGAGGGTGTGTGTATATGTAATTGAGTGTGTGACAGAGTTCAGATGTAAGAATAAGAAAGTGGAGATATGTTGAGTGTGATCGTGTGGGGGAAAAAATGGGAAATGGGAGAGTTTTGGAGTGAGGATTCAGATGGGTTAATCCATTTGGATATTTTTTCTTTTGTTTTTAATTTTTAAAAGATAAAAGTAAAATAATAATAAATATATTCATGAATTATTTTTATACTAATATAAATATAGAAAAGTTAACTGACTAGTTCAAATAACATATACCGAATAAATACACTACAATCACTGACTTATTTATTAAAATCTAAATCTAAAAGAAAAATATATTTTTGTAGATTTTCTTTAGTTTAAGCAATAGAAAACAAAACTTATCTAAAATATGACTCTATTTTTTGTAGTTTTCAATTTTTTTAAATTATTGATTTTTTTAATATTTTTAATTTATTAAAATATTTAATTTAGACCTAAAATATATTTAAATACTAAAAATGACGTATCACCTTAGATTCGGTCAAAAATTGAAGTGTTTACATTTGATTCCGAACTCTGAACCAATTGTAATAGAGGGGAACCATATTGGCGTAATGTTCACGGTGTTGCGATATATCAAATAAACACATTTCATACCAACTTTTATTATGGAGTTTTGTTCTCATAAACGATGATTTAGTTATAATTCGAGGCATAGAATTTTTGTTAAACTAACTTGGATATAAACCAACATTAGTTTGAAATTGTGCTATCAATTTGACAATTTGAGAAAACAATCTTGCAAAAATCAAATTGCAAGTTGATAAGAAACACACATGCGACTATATCATAGATGCATCTATTAAAATCATATAATACTAAATAGTCCCACATGACAAATGAACGGATCCATATTCACCATTTTATACGTTTAAAAAATTCAAAGGATACAATCTCAACTTTAACTGTTATAATGATCAGTTTAATACAAGAACTACAAGAGAATTCTTGAAGAATCTTTTATTTCTTCGATATATAACTATGTGAATTCTCAATTATTTTCACATTACATTTATAATCGAGATGGCTAACCGGTTATGCCAACTGATCTTTATTTCAATAAACTTCTAGTTTACTTCCGCATGTGATTCCATTATCATGCATATATTTGTCACACTATAAACAAGAAGCTTGATGGGTAACACCACCTGTATGTAAATATTTATAACCCGTTTCTATTGTGGCAGAAGATATTAAATTTTCCCATAATTTATAGTCTCTATATAATTTGTTTTTAACCAATACTTTCGAAACTTTATAAGTTTATTTTGAGACTTATTACAATTCTTTTATTGTAAACAATTTCGTTATTTGGATAGTACATTAAATCTTTGAACTCTCAATTAATTTATGTACTACTGTAATATGTCGCATGACATCATTCATAAAGTGAACATCTCCTTTTAGGGAGAATTTTTGTAACTATGGTCATGTCCAAAGACCTTTATAGTCAAGAATTATTTCTTACTTTTACCCTTGAAGTAGATCACGATAAGACATGCTACAACAACAATAATCTTCTTACAAAATTTCAACGGCTACCAAACTTTTCGTTGAATGATTTTTATAATTTATCAACTATATATGAGCACATTTCCTAACTACCTTAGTTTTTAGCACATCTTAAAATATTCACTTTCATGAATGAATGGGCATTCATAATGCTTATCACAAATCACATTTTTTCAGAAATAAACCATATTATATGTCGTGTTTTCATAAATTTTGGGGTTTTATAGATCGAGAGGCAGGTCTCCCTATATTAAGTTATTAATTTCAAATTCAGGAAATCTCTTTCAAGTACACTGTCCCAACTGATGAGTTTCCATGATTTTTCTGATCAACACCGACAAAAAAAATACTCGATTACGATATCATGTGAAAAGAATTGAGAGAATAATAACTTTGTTATATTATTTCAAGAGATAAACAATATAAAATACATACACATTAATGCTAATTAAGAAAAGAAATAAAAGAGATTTCTAGAGATCTGTTATTTATATATAGATATGTACAGTATTTAAGAAAGAGTCTATTTTCATTCTCTAACATGAATAAACATAATTTGACATCCATTTTTCAACTATATTTCTTGGCATTTAAATCACTAATTTATACGCTTTTCACACACTCAATTGAATTAGTTCTTTGACATTTTTACACTTAAACATTACGTATTAAAGTGTGTAAGTATTTAATTTTAAAAAATTAAAAATAAATAGGGGTGGAGGCATTCGATTTTAGTTTGTTTTTTTAAATTTCGTTTCAATTTTTCAATGTTTTATTTTTCATTTGAGTGTGCAGACACCGAACCAAACTAATTAGGTTCGATTTTCTAATTCGATTTTGGTTATGGGCCAATTTTAGTAGGCTGTATTTTTACTTACAAAATGAGTTGTGTTTTAATTAAAAATGAGTTGTTTTATCTTTTTTAAATTTAAAATAAATTATTTTAAGTTTGAATGTTAAAGTTTAATTCAACTAGCTTAATTTTAACTTTTTAAGTAAAGAAAATGACGGGATCAATTGATTTATATTTAGTAGTTTAATTATGTCTTTTAGTTTTAAAAAATCATAAACAAAGAAAAAATATAAAAAAACCAATAAAAAATTAAGGGTCTTTTAAGATTTGAATAACTAATTTCTTGTTAAATAAATATTATATATTTCATCTTTCTTTCAAAGTATATTAGTAATAGTAAGAATTTTCTTAACATACTAAAACTATTATAAAATTTTTTATTTTTTTTATTTTTTTTAGTTTTTTTATATTTTTTAAATTAAGTTATAATTTTAATTTTAATAATTTTTGTGTTTTTTAATTTTTGAAATTTTAATAATTTGATATTTTTATTTAAATTCCAAAATTCTAAAACCGAAAACCGAAAACCCGAATCAAATAATTAATTTTAAGAAAAAGAATCGAAATCGAACCGGAAAACTGAAAAATTGAAAAACCGAATTAATTCGGTTCGATCCGATTTTTTTAATTTTTCGATATTTATATCCACCTCTAATAATAAGTGCTCTATCAGTCGTTTAACATCATGGGTGCTTACTTTTTGGTCATGTGTTAATTTATAATGATAAATCACATGTTATGAAACAAAAGATGCAAGTGTCAGTGTTTGTATTAGTCAAAAAGGAGGATAACAAGATAGACTAGAGTCATCCAAACTTTGAAAATGTGCATTCTTTAGAAGTAGGATTCAACTAAATAATCCTCAATTGCCTAATCAGACTTTAAGAGGATCCCACTATTAGTCTATTGTTTTCACTTTATATTTCCATGAAAAAATAAAAAATTAATACTTAAAAAAAATTGATTCAGTTTGTCGTTTTTTTTTTTTATTTTAAAACCTGCTTCAAGCATTAGATTTATTCCGATTCGCGCGGTAGAAAATCTATTTTAACACTTTCTTCTTAGAAAAGAGTTCATTTTTAATGTGGGCGAATAAATCATTATAGTTATAATTTTGACATAATTCAATATAGGTTTTGTTCAAATTATTTATTTCAATTAAAAAATTTATTTAGTATGAATTATAATTTTATTCAAAATTTAATAAATAAACAAATATATTATTTCAAAATTTTTCAATTTTTAAATTTTTAATTTTGAATTTTTTAATATTTATTATATTTATTAGAAATAAGTAGATAAATAAGATGAAACTCTTCTCTTTCTCCTTTTTGTCTTGCTAGTTTGGCTCTTATACCGTCGGGTTCAAAACACTCTTGACACCGGTCTTTGCCAAGCCTGACAAACATCATCCCAGCCTCCATTATTCTCATTTTAGAGTGAAACTAGAAAAATTAGCTTAATTCAAAGTACGAATTTACGGGGTCTTACATTTACCATTACATACATTCTTTGTTGGTATAGATTTTAGGGGTCGTTTGTTTGTTAGTTAGAGTTATGCAGATATTAGTAATAATGAATTAATTAATTATGAAGAAATTTATTTATTATTTTATTGAGAAATTGGTATCTGAGGTAAGAGATTATTGCAAGTCGTTTGGTAGCTAGTTAGAATTACGTGGATATTAATATTACATGATTAAATATGAAAATCTATGTATTAGTTATAATTATTTTACCTTTTATCAGAATACATAGATTCCCTCGCCAAGCACATATATTTAGTTATGCAGATTTCTAAATTAAAAACCAAACAACCGTATTAATTTTATACATGAATGACTTACCTCCTAGTGGTAGCAAACATGATATTATTTATGCAAAAATTTTACCTGCATAACTTATATCTAACCCAGCTATGACAAACCCATATTGTTTGAAACTATCTTTAATGCTACCTTATTCACATTTTATTTTGCCACGGCACATTTGTATCGGGACTGCGACATGCAAGCAATTTTACACCTCTAAACACTACCAATGTAAGCAAAAAGAGTTGCAATTTGCTTAATATCTTCTTTTCCTGTTTGGTCATTCATTACTCGACAAGCGCACAATGCAAGGACACAAGATGACTATCTATGGGGACAAGGCTTTGATGACAAAAATCTCTGGATGATGCATGTATGCCCCATTTTATTAATAATACAGTTAAATTGTTAAAATATAAATAAACTTCTAAAATATATACCAATGGACACTTGATGAGAATTACATTACATGTCAATTACGAATTTAAAATAGTACAAATTTTAATCTAAATAGTATAGCTAGGCAAATAAATAACTGTGTCTGTAACTGTAAAAGCATCTTCAAAACTTAGACCCATCCTGCAAAGTCATTTATTCTATTTGCATAGCTGAGGCACTTATTTGCTAAGTGATAATTAATAAATGATTAGATTCACCTTTCAAAAAATAATTAAAGTCCTTAACCACCAAATAACAGAGTGAATATTTTACCTATGAATGCATTCATGATTTCATAAACAATTTTATGTCATAATCGTCTAGGGAGAATGTTTCAAACTAGCACGAGTCTAGACAGATTCTGATTTTGTCTTCCAAAACATCGATCAGACATGATGTAACACACAATTACTAGAAGAAAAAAAATACTCTCAATATATATTTTACTTATTATTGGGATGAAGGTGTGGGGGACAGAGAATAAGGGATCAGCAATACTTTATTTCTCTTGTAGTGGTATGGGTTACCAGTGGAAAGTAGGACCCGCATTTGGTTCTCTGACTCAAAACAATGCAAGTTGAGACCACACTCTTGAACAAACCTCCTATAAGAGCCTCTTCTTGGACTTGCACTTTCCCCATTCAAAAACTTATCTCTTCAATATACTCTGTACAAGAATAACAGAAGTAAAATTCAGAGGAAACAAGGGCATCACTCTGCTTTCTTATTTCTTGCTTTCATCGCGACTAGTCAGCAGTTAGAAGATAGATTACTTGCTACCAAGAAGCTTAACAACATGGAAAGTTAGAATAGCTGATCTCAAGCAGAGGGCTCGGAGGAGTCCTTAGAAAACAAGGCAAGCTTTACATAATCAGGAGATGTGTGGTCATGCTCCTTTGCTGGAATGACTGAAATTAATTCCTTATCAAAATTAGAAACTTATGGGGTTATCAGTGTCATTCTCTTTTCTCACCACTTCTTGGAAGTGTGACAATGATGTAAGGGTTTTTTTTTTTTTTTTGAAGTAATTTGTATACTAGAATTTAGGCCCTGAGGCCTCTTGTATACATTGAATAAGGGTTCAATCCAAAGACAATATTAGTGTTTGAGTCCAAGCTCTCTTTAACCTTTACTCTCTATTTGATTTTTTTTTCTTTGATAATACTGATACTTAGTTGTTGAGGAGTGCAGGACCCAGCAGCCAAGTTCTTTGACTCTCAACTTTGAATTTCGTTACATGAAACGATGAGAAAAGAGTACTATTTTGCCAGTGAAATTTTATTGAAAAATATTAAAGAGGCTATTTCTACAAATATTTTAATGAAAAAAATAGTAATTTTTGCTGATTTTGAAAAATGTCCAGACTATTTTTAAATATTTTAATTAAATTAATGAGAATAAAATATTAATGTTTCACATGAAAAGAAAAAAGAATTATTGAAGTTTTTCACTATTTAATCTAGTGGGAATTTATTGCTCACGTGTGGTTTTCAGTAAGACCTGATTTTGAAAATGAATAAAAAAATTATATTTTATAACACAAATTTTTCATTAATTTCTTGTTAGAAAAACTTTTATTTCTAACGCAGTGATTGGGGGAGGGGGCGTGTTGAGACGCTATTGTGAAGTTAGATTCAAAATTGGAAGTTTATACTGCAGGTCATTACAAACTGTCTTTTTAAAAATTTAGAATTCATTGACTCAAAATATGAAAGGAAACCTCTTTTTCCTTGTTCTGTTATAATTTTTCTTCTTTTTCTACTTTAGCAAGAAAAAAAATTGGGAAATTTTTTCTACCTCTGTATTTCGTCAATGTACATTGTATTTATACAGTACGCATACCAACGAGTATAAAGTAAAGAAATAGAAACGTATTTTTGTCTAGTTCCTATTGGTCTATCTCTAACAATACCTAAAAATTTTGGTACAATCAATATAAATCAAGTTAGTTAAAATAATCCCCAAAATTTTGGTAGTGTTGGAAATTGAAGCATGTCAAGAGTTTTATATTTGGCCAAGAATTTCTTTTAATATATAAGTTAGTACTCAGGTTACTAGAGAAAAGATCATTAGAATCTGAAAAATTGTTGGTTCATCTTCAACAAATTCTCTTTCTTTGTCACTGTTGATGTGTTTTACAAATAAAATACAAATCTTAAACTGTAAATCTAGATGATAATTGCTAAGAACTAAATCTGCTCGATTTTCTTGTCTAGAATTAATTATTGTTTAGTTAGAAGTTCGGGAGAGCCTTTTTTTTTGTATTGCTAGTTCAATGATGATCAGCCCAAAAGAGCAAGATTTTATTCCGAGAGTTTAAATTGAGCAGAATATTATGCAATTTTTTTTTTCCTTTATCCTTTTCCTTTTTGCTTAGTTAGAGGTACGGTGGCAAGCCCTCGAGTCTAAAGGCTTTAGATTGAGTAGGACCAAGGCAGTATTTAGAGTGTAAATTTAGTGACGCGATGTACGAGGAAGATGAGGAAGTGATGTTGGGTACGCAAGCTATCCGAAAGAAAGAAAGTTTCAAGTACCTTGGGTCTATTATCCAAGAAAGTGGAGAGATAGATGAGGAATGTTGCTCACCGTATTGGTGTTGGTCGGATGAAATGGAGGCTCGCTTCTAGAGTTTTGTGTGATAAGAAGATGCGGACAAAGCTTAAAGGCAGTTTACGTAGTGGTGGTTAGGCCGCATTATGTTGTACGAAGCAGAGTGTTGGCCAATCAAGAATTCCCATGTGCAGAAGATAAAGTTGCGAAATGAGAATGTTACGGTAGTGTGCGGATATCTTTGGGAGTAATAGGATTAATAATGTCGATATCCGGGGCAAGATGGGAGTGGCTAGGGGCGGGGAGACAAGATGGGGCAAGATGAGGTGGTTCGGGCATGTGAAGAAAAGTTGCCCGGTCTTGAGAATTTATGAGGGTTGTCTTTGGATGATTTTAGGAGAGGTAGGGGTAGACCTAAGAAGCAATGGGGAGAGGTGATTAAAAAGGATGTGGCTCATTTGCAGCTTACCGAGGACTTGACCTTAGATAGGAAGGTATGGGATACACGGATTAGGGTAGTATGGCGGTAGGGAGCTATGTGACCTTTGTTTCTCGTTCTCAAAAGGTAGGCTTAGTATTGCTCTTATAGTTCCTTGTTCTTCATTGTTTGTTTACACATTGGTACTTGTTTACCATTTAATGTATTGCTTTTATGGATTTTGGTGTGGGTACTAGTTGTTGTTTCGTTATTATATGTGTCCCTTGTGTTGCTATTTTGTTGTTAGGTTTGTCTTTCTTAAAATCCGGATCTACCAGGAAGCAGTCTCTCTCTCTATCTACGAGGTAGTGATAAGGTGTGCGTATATTCTATCCTTCTCGAGATCCCACTTGGTAGAATACACTGAGCTACTATAATTGTTGTTATCATTTTCCTTTTCGAAATCAAGGTATACATTAATTTTGTCAATTAGTCCAATTATATATTCCTTTACTCTTTTGTTACTATATTGCATGAGCATGTCTAAAAATTGTTTTTGCTGTAAAAAAAAAAGTTATATGCCAAGAACTGCAAAATTGTTTAAACACGAACAAATAACGAAAAGTTGTTTCCCTTCTTTGGTTTTCTATTATTTGCAGGAAAATGGTCAATAAATTTCTCTATTTTTATTTATTAGGTTAACTTTATTCTTTGTTATACTGATTATTTATATTCTTACCGTTATTAAGCTTAACAAATATACCTCTAATTTGAAGATCTTTTCCAGAATTAACCTCAAAATTTAATTGAAATCAGGGGTTTGAGGTTAATTTAGGAAAAATCTTACATTAAATTAAGAATATATTCGATAAGTTTAATAACAACATGAACATAAATAACCAGATAGTATTCGAATCGGGAGATCGAATAACTCTCCGAATTTTTAATTTATTCTTATAGTCAACTTGTACAATTATTGAAAGGGGCTAATTAATCATATTAAACTACTCTTAATCATACAATTTGATGATAATGACTAATATAATCTTTAATTTGATTGCCATGTCCAAAACCTAACAGCATGTACGATAAGAAAAGGACATTCAGGTCTCCACGACTCACTTGTGATTTTGGAGTAGTTAGTTTTACGATTAAAAATTAAATAAAACTAAATAGAATGGAAGAATTATGAAGAACATATAATCGTCGTTAGGTATTTTGGGTCCCAATACATGACTGATTGATTAATATATACTTGAATTAGAATTATGGAAAAGAGAGAGAGAGAGAGAATTGGCCCATCAAGTGTTCTAAAAGTCACTCCTTTACAAAAATGTATGATATTATTAAACATTCTTATTTAATAATGAAAAATATCTTATTTATGTAATAATTAGTTTGATGTAATCGTGTTAGTGCTTCTTTTTCCTCTCCTCTTATTTTTATTATTTAATAACTTTATTTTATTTTTTCAATAATAATTTTATCTTGCTCCTATCATTTTAATAACAACAACAATCGGTAAAATCCTACAAAGTGAGTATGAGCGGGTAGAATATACAAGATCATACCCTATCAAAATAGAGAGATTGTTTTCAATAGACCTTCGGCTTTATAAAAATACAAACAGGGTAATAACAATACTAATAATAATCATATAAAATAAAAGGCTCAAAGGAAAAAGAAAAAAATAAGAAAGCGAGAAAAAAAAGGAGGAAAAGAAAGCAATAATAAAATATTAATCACGATACTTAGTAAACAACAATACACGAACCAAGACAGGAGAAACAACACATAATAACATAACACATGACAAGTAATTATACAAGCAATACTGCAGAATACAACGGCAAAACGATACATTTCTACCTACTACTGCTACCCCGATCTGTGCCCTCTACACCTTCCCATCTAAGGCTAAGTCCTTGATAAGCTGCAATTGTGTCATGTCCTATCTAATCACCTCTCCCACTTCTTCCTAGGTCTATTTCTACCTCTCCTAAATCTTTCATATCAACCTCTCATCTCCGCACTAGGGCATTCGTGTATCTCCTTATCACATGCTCGAATCACCTCAGTCTCGCCTTACACATCTTTTCCTCCACCATAGCCACTCCCACCTTAGCTCGGATATCGTCATTCTTAATCCTCTCCCTCATAGTATGCCCACACATCCACCGCAACATCCTCATTTTTGCAACCTTCATTTTCTGGACATCGGAGTTCTTCACTAGCTTGACACTCCGCTCCATAAAACAAAGTCGGTCTAACCACACTACTCAAAACTTACCTTTAAATTTTGTCTACACCTTCTTATCTCATAAGACTCTGGATGCTAGCCTCCATTTCATCCAACTTGCAATAATACATTGAACAACATCTCGTTGATCTCTCCATTTCTTGAATAATAGACCCAAGGTGCTTAAAACTTTCTCTTTTTTTGAATAGCAGGTGAGTCCAACATTACTCTCTCATCGACCTCATGCATCCGCACTAAATTTACACTCTGGATGCTAGCCTCCGTTTCATCCAACATCAATACGGTGAGCAACATCTCGTTGATCTCTCCATTTTCTTGAATAATAGACCAAAGGTGCTAAAAACTTTCTCTTTTTTGAATAGCTTCAGTGAGTCCAACATTGCTCTCTCATCGGCCTCATGCATCACGTACTAAATTTACACTCTAGATATTCTGTCTTGGTCCTGCTCTACCTAAAACCTTCAGCCTCCAAAAGTTCATCTCCAAATCTCCAACTTTGCATTCACACCGTTGCGAGTTCGTCAATCGAACTATGTCGTCCACAAATAACATACACTATGACACCTCACCTCGAGATCTCTCGCGTCAATGTATCCATTACCGGGAAATAAAAAAGGGTTAGTATTTGATTCCTAAGTGCAACCCCCAAAAAATGGAAAATGCTCCGACTCTCCTCCCACTGTTCTTACCCGAATCTGCTTGCTCCATCATACATATTCTTAATCGCCTATCTCCATGCCGGTCCACCTCTAGCCTCCAAACATCTCAAAAGAACCTCCCTCAGGACTTTGTCAAATCAATTTAATAATTTTTTGAAATTAACTTTTAAAATTATTGATTTTAATTTTTTTAATTTTTTTAATTTTTTTAATTTTTTTATTTTTTCATTTTTAAAATATTGTTATATAATATAATATAATTAAATATAATCCGACACTATTATTGAACAATACGGAAAAATCATCTAAATAAGCTAAAAGAAGTAAAAGTCAACAAGAATCCTTTTTCTTTTCAAAAAGAAGAAAATCATACTTGGATAATTGCCAACCGATCCCCTTCCCTCCTATCACCTCTTCGTTTGGCTTGTAAATGGAGCATCTCAAAGACAAACAGTTTAAGAGTGTCCTACAAAAGAGAGCCAGAGGCCCAGAAACAAAAATAAATTTAACATATAACGATCTTAATAAGTTAAATATATAGATAACTGAATTTACACTTATATATATACTAGTCTAAATGTGCGGCGTTTTGCGTGTGTCTATACGTATTAATAAGAATAAATTTATAAAAATAGCATAAATAGTATTTAAAAGATGTGTTGTGTAATAATATAAAAATTTAGAAAGAAAATTATAATTTCAAATTAATAAATGATTGTGTTTAAAAGTTTGATCTAATCTATTTGTTATTTCTTCAGTTTGTTCTAATATTTATTTTAATGAACAAAAATGTCATAAAATAACGTTTGACTGAAAGGTAAAATAAATATTCACTTTTTAACTGAACACTTAAATACATGCAATATCTTTTATATATTTCAAATAATAAAGAATTTAATACATAAAATTTTGTTAATTTTAAAATTTTAAATATTAAAAAAATAATTAAATAACTATTAAAAACTATAAATTAAAATTAATTTTTTAAAAGATAAAAAGATGAATGATTTTGCTATGGAGCTTCTTACTTTAAGTATTTAATAACAAATTAATTTTAAAATTTTCACTTTATCTTTTGTGAGATGATTTCAGCTCAATTGGTACTCAAATTAATTGAAACAATTTAAAAAAGTTCATTTATGTTTCTATAAAAAAAAAAGTTGATTATACAATTTTTTTAAAGAAGAAGAAGATAAAAAAAATAAAAAAAATAAAAAAAATAAAATATTAATACATACTAAAATTATACTCTTTAATTTATTTTTTCGTATTGAGAAATGTTGTGATAGCTAATTAGTTAGTTTAATAAATAATGGATTGGTATATAAGTTAACAGAATTGTAATTGAAAGTCTTAAATGTTAAGATTTTTAATATAGTTCAAATAAGGAAAGATTTAAGAAACAAAATTTTAGTCAATTTTAAAATATTAAATATTAGGAGTTTTACTTTTTACAAATTAGTAAAAATATATAATAATTAAATAACAACTAATTGAGAAAAATAGTAAATGACAATTTTATCTATTGTAAAATATTTGAAGATTGTATTGCATCTTCCGAAAATAAAATTGTTTGAAAATGTAATAGTAGAAAAGTGATTGTTGCATTTCTGAACTATAGTGTTGTCATTGAACACAACATCAATCTCCTTGTTTACTGTTACAAAATTAGCATTAACACTATTAATGTGTCTGTTCATGATGTAACAAATCTTGTCTTACTTAAATATTTTTTTTCACTTTTTAATATATAATTATTGAAACCCCAAAACTTGCAATTAAAACAAAACCAAAAATATAAAGATAATTTATGTATGTGATTTTGTTATTTTAATATTTTATATATATATATATATATATATAATAATAATAAAAATAGATAAAAACTCAAACATACATATGTAAAAATATAAAATATAAATGTAGAATATAATACGAAAAAGAATTATTACCTCTTCGTCAACTAATGTTATAGTCATTCGTGTGTCTTCCTTTGTTCACTTTTTATACTCTTTTACTAATACAACTCCAATTACTAAGATTTTTATTATACAATGAGAATCATATCGCCTTTACTAATTGGCACAATTTTGTTCAAGAAATTCTTTTCAGATTCCATGGCAATATTATCTAAAATAAATTGTACATAACAGTTATAACTATAATAATTTATAATTTTATAAAAAAAATTATTTCATGAGACTTTTACCTGAATAGATGAAACTTGTGAATGTATGAGTAGATGAAGAATGTTGGTTAACATAGTATCAATATTAGACTCAACTAAAAGAAGACAATTTGTGTTAAATTATTTTTTAAATAAAACAACGAGCACATAACAGTACTATTGTGTTTTTCAAATCCACAACATTAAAAAAAAATTATAACATGAGAAAAGCAGAAGAAGATAGATTAACATGAAAACATGCAAAGCTGGAGATTGAATGCGAGGTGATGTAGAATAATTGATGAATTAAATTGCAATTATAAATCTTTTTATAGAAAGTGGAAAGATTTATAATCAAAAAGAATTTGAAAGTATAAGAATATTAAGACATTAATATTAAGATTCTTCAAAAAAGAAAAAAAAAAATTGGGACTATGAAAGATTTTTTAAAAAACATTCTAGCATTAAAAAGGAAGAATAATATAAAATTACAAATAAAAAAAATAAAAAAAATCTTTCTTTTTTCCGTTTTTTTTTTTTTTAAAATTAATGTTTTATATATTTTTTATTGTGATTTTTTTACTTTATTTATTTATTTTAAGATTTACACTATAAATACAGTTATGCTATGAGTACAAAATTTAATATAATAAGCAAGATAAGAAAATTCGTGACTATAAAAATTGATGAAATTTTTTATTTGCTTTAGATTAAATCAGAAACTAGAGTTATGTCATAAATAGAAACATAATATGATGATGAAAATAATTAAATAATAATTCTATAAAAATAGTAAATGACAATTATCTATTGCCATGTCTTTTAATGAAGGGCCAAAAAGTTCAATCAACATTTATAAGGGCCTTCACACTTTTAATATAGTATAGATTATTAGAAAAGTATATGTAAATTTTTGTGCCATGCAAACAATTAAACTTTAATGGTAATATATATATATATATATATATAATATAAAATATTAAAAAAATAAAGAGAAGGAACTTAAAAACATATATGTATATATATTAAAATATGAGATGAAGAAGTTACTTTATGCGAATAGATAAATTTTGACAATGAGTAGATGAAGAATGACAGGTTAGAAACATAAATTTTTAAATCATATAATATCACTATAAGACTAGATTAAAAGTATATAACACGGAGCTCAACTAAAAGAGATAATCTAGATATGACATAACAATTATTATTGTCTTTCAAATTCACAATATAAAATCACAACATGAAAAAAAAATTAATACTAAAACATAAAAGGTTGGAGGCGAATCAAAAGTGTTGATGTAGAGCAGGTTGATGAACAAAATTATGTAATTATAAATCTTTTATAGAAGTAGAATAATTTATAAATTAGGACAATTACTATTGAAAATAAAAAAATATATTTCCCTTTATTATAAAAGAGGAAAAAATATATCAAAAAAAAATTCAATTAAAATTTTGTGCCACAAAAGAGGAACCAAAAATTTTTAAATCAAAAAATTCTCGTTGACGAAACTTTTTTATTTTTAAAAATTATTTTTATTATTAATTTTTAAAGGTTTTATACTATAAATAAAGTTATCCATAGTAAAAAACTCAATATAATAAAATAAGGTAGAAAAAAAATTTCTTGACTATCAAAAAAGATACGGTGATTTTCTTTTGTATTTTTTTTTAGCTTTACATCATAAATAAATTATGCCAAAAATAGAAGGTGATGGAATAATTAAAATAATAATTGTGTAAAAATAATAAATGACAATTTTTTCTATTGCGAAATCTTTTAATGAATGACAAAAAGTTCCAATCAATATTTTTAAGGGCCTGTTTGGTTTGGTTTATGGCTTATGACTTTAACTTATGATTTTTAAAATTATATATATATATATATATATATATAAATAAACTTTTAATTTATAGAGTTAAATACAAAAGTTATGAATTCACGTGATTACAAGTTATGTGCCTAAGAAATTGAATCTGTGGAATCGAAATTTAGTAAAAGTATCAAATTTTTTATTATATTAAAAATATGTAAGAATTAAATATAAGTTTATATTGACTAATATTTTTATCTTCTATATATTATATAACTAGTATTTGGAGTACGCGCAATTTCATATCAAATATAAGTATAAAATTTTGATTAAGTCCATAAATATTATGAGTACTAAATTGTGTTCGAGTTGGCAATTTAATTTTTTGTTTTTTTAATTTCTAATTAAAAATAGAGTTGTTCATTGACTTAGCAAAAGCAAAGGAAACAGTATACATATGTGCTTGAATAGAATAAGCATGATCATAATTTATAAAAGAAACAGATGAAAAGTTGTTGACCTTACTAAATTCCTCAAAAAATAATTCTAAAATGTACACTTTGTAAATCTCAAAGTTTTAATTTTTGGCATCTTAAGCCATTCATTCAATTGACTTTCTTCCATATGCTAGCTCTTTCTTGACATGTATTTTATGTTTTTGTGCCTGGGCGTGGATACATTAAATTATAAGTTAGAAAACTTAATAAGTTAATAAACATATATTAGTCATGGAATAAATATTTTCTGATAGCGTGATCATTTTAGTCGCGATAAAATAAATATGGTGTAACGGGCAAAATAAACGTTGTTTAGCAAATAAATGAAGACAAGCGAGAAATAATTAAATAGAAAAAGTAATTAAAACACAACTTAGAAGACTGAGACTCGGGACCAATGACTTGATTACATCACAACATGTGACCTCTATTGCATCATCTAAACAAAATGTACCAATTAAAATAACAAAGAAGACTAACAATTGCCAGCGAGGGAACACACTTTAGATCTGAAAATATATCGGTGAGCTTCTTCTTTAAGTAATGAATGAACTAATATACTTATCGGAAGTTGAAGATGAAGGAACTAAATATTGAATATGACATGATTAAATATTGATATTAATAGACATTTGTAAAGATAGGAAAGATTAAGTAATTCTAAATTTAATTGATTACAGCAATGACATTAATTTTTAGAGAGCATTAACCATCTTCATATTATTCATCTCTTACATTTATTATGTACTATCTTTATGAAATATATAATCATATATTATATAGGTAAATCTAAAAAAGTGAAAAGTTAGATTACCATGAAAGTAAATTAAAGATATATGATATACAAGCAAGTGTTCATGAAATATTAAATGATTATTTTACCCTTCAATCTAAAACTATTCCTATAATATTATATATACTAAAAACTAAAATTGCATAAAAATAAACATTATTAGACCATTAAACATTTCACAATGAATTATTTTGATAATGATGAAGGAGTAAACCTATTTATTATTTATAAGGAGGTATATGTTAGTCTCTCAATATTTGGAGTTATTTTAGTATTTTAACTTTTAACTTAGAATTTTACGATTTATATTTTTAAAAAAACAAAAAAAACATGTAATTTAATTAAAATACAAAAATAAACACATAATTAAAAATTTAATTAAATATTAATTTGTAAGAGCAAAATTATGTGCCAATTTTCACTATTTGGCTTCCCACTTATATAATAATATGATATGATGATTTTTACATATTAATTTATTTTTATTTTATTTATTTATTTTATTTAGTAGGGTTAAAATGGTAAATGCAACTTTGAAATTGAATTTTTACTTTTATTATATTTTAATTTAATTTATTTTTATTTTATTTATTTATTTTATTTAAGCGGAGCTTGTTTAATGACATAACATTAAATAACTAAAATAAAAAAATAAATTTAAAAGGCAAAAATTAAAAAAATCTAAAAAAATAAAAAATAAGAATAGAGACGCTAGTCATCGGCATGCCTCTAAATCTCTTATATATATATATTGATTGATTGATTTTTTAATAAAAAATATGTACCATACGACTCTTTACTTTAGATGGCTTCGCCATGTCCAGAAAGTATCATGTTCCTTATAAATTAGAATCTGTTGTCGGCCATATAGACCAACACAGGAGTTGTATCTCAGTCAGAAGAAACAAACATTCCCTCTTCCCCCGACACAATTTTATCGTCAAAGCCAAAACCTTATCTTCCTCCCCACGTGCATTTCCGGCCTCTTCTTTATTCATCCCCACGCCACCAGCCATTAATGTCTCTTCCATCTTCTCTAATCACCAAATGGTTCTGTTCTCCCTTTTTTTTTCGCACACCAACTCTGTAGCAAATGCTACAAAAATTTGTACATTGATCTAGGGATGAGAATTCTCAAAAATTATATAAAAAATAAATTGTCATATTACCCACCAATGTGGAATTGCTCGCATGGACTTTTTGCAATCTAAACTTGATTATAACTAGGCGAATAAAATAATATGAAGAGACCAATGTCATGTGAAATAAGAATTAGTGACGTCTGATATTATTAGAAGCAAATCAATTTACCAGTCCTAACTTAATCTCCAAAAATCAAAAATAGTCTTAGAGTTAAAAATTGTCGGAGATCATGTACGGAGAAAAATTACCATCATGTTATAAAAGTAAACTAGATTCATCCCAAGTAAATAAATTTTGGATTCATGTATTAGAAAATTAATGCCAAGATGCATGTATGCTCTTGTTCATGAACTAAGGAACATGTATACTTTTGTTCATGAACTGGGGAATAGGAAAAGGCTTAGAATTAAATAACGATTCATGTACTAGAAGTAGTTGCTATTAGAAGAAGTCCTATAAATAACTAGATAAAATAAGTCAAAATGTAAGTTACGTTGACAAAGAATATATTTTTCTTGTTTCAAAGAGATAGTGTTGTTATATTGAAACTTTACAAATTAAAGTCTCAATCTAATAATAATAATCAGGATCGGAAGCATGCAACATCAGCCTGCAGGCATGCAACTCCAATTCTAAGTCTATTCGAATCCTATATATTAACGGTGATTAATGCACACTTCGAGGAAGCATCCCCAAAAGAAGATCATCCGGGTCCAAAGCTCGACCTCTTTGGATGTCGAAACGAGAATAAGGAAACACTTTATAGTCTTGCAAACTATATAGCATATGATCACTTATCTTCCACTTATCAAGCTTGAATTTGTTGCCAGTTCAAATGAAAAAAACTGCCTCATATAATGAAGCAATGACAAATTTTCAGATGGGTCGATGACATGATGGCAGAAATAGATGCTCTTGCAACCAATAATACATGAAAAGTAGTTCCTCTTCCTGATGGTAAATATTAATTGGTTGTAAATAGGTGCACATAATAAATTGCAAAGCTCTTTGGTGAAGTGAAAATATTAAAGGTCAAACTAGTAGCCAAGACTGAAACCAACAAGAAGGAATTAGCTATCAGGAGGCCTTCTCTCCTGTAGTCAAAATGATCACGGTAAGGTAAGTTGTAGCCGTTGGACATTGGCACATTCATTATATGGATATGTACAATGTTGTTCTTCAAGAAAAATTTAACTGATGATATGCGCCTCAAAGAATTTCAAAGCTAGGGAAACAAATGCGTGTATAGACTTTTGAGAAATTCTTGTATGGCCTCAAGCAGAACACCAAGACAATGAATTGCTAAATTCTTGTAAGTAATTCTTCAACTTGATTTTATTCAGAATAAATTTGACTATTCTCTATTTATAAAGAAAGTTGAACTTGAACTATTGTCATCTTAGTATATTTTGATGACATACTAATATCATAAAGCGAGTCTAAAGCTAATAAAAGAAATCAAAACAACACTTCATCAAGTTTTCAAAATGAAGGATCTAAATAAGCTAAGATATTTTTTGGGCACTCAATTTGCCAGATCTGAAATGAAAATTCACGAGTGCATCATAAAAATATACTTGAGTTAATATCTGAGTTAGGCTTAGGAGATGCAAAGCCAGTTGCTACTCTACTAGAAACAAATGTGAAATTAACTATTACAAAATTGGATAATCTGATTGAAAGAACAAACATGAGAAAAAATTCAAGCAAAAGGAAGAATAATCCTTTAGTTAATATCAGTGTATACCAAATGATTATAGGAAAGCTACTATAATTAACTATTACAAGACCTTAATATTGCATTCGATTGTACAAACATTGATCTAATTTCTACATCAACCTAAGTCAAGTTCGAAGTTGCAATGAGAATAGTGAGATATGTTAAATGTCAGTCTAGACAAGAAATACTTATATCTAGCAACAGTCAAAAAGAAAATTATAGGTATTGTGATGGTAACTGGGTAACGTATCCTAATTCAAAAAAATTTGGAACAAGATTCTTGGTAAAACATGGTGATTTTCTAATTTCATGAAAGTCAAAGAGCAAACCACTGTTTCCAGAAGCTCAGCTAAAACTGGTATAGAATCTTGGCCTCTATGGTTTTGCATATCAAACTTGGATTTTGGGATTGCTTAGTAAAATTGAGATTCGAATCAATCTTTTAGTTCAAGTACATATTGACAATAAAGTTGCAAGGCAAATAGCTACCAATCCCATGTTTCATGATTAAACAAATCATATGAAAATTGTCTGTCACTCTGTAAGAGAAAAGAATACAAAAGAATGATCAAAACAAACTATATACCTATCGGTGATCATCAAAACGGATCTATAACAAGAATTGAACATAGTCACGTGTGGTACTTGTGTTCCAAGCTAGGCTTTGTCTTAAATATTTTTGCAGCGCATAATTTAAGGGGAGAGTGTTGAGTGAATTGAAAATAGAGCCACAAGGACATTCATGTCATTTCACTTTACATATAATTAGCTAGTTAATTAAGTTATTTAGTTGAAGTTAGTTACAAATTAGTTAGGCGGCAAGTTATAAATCAACACTTGTCCGTATCATTTTATTCATTCAGTAAAAGTACAAATTAACTCTCTTCTCTGAATATGTCTTGTTCTTTACTAGGACACTTCTTCTTCGATTTCTCTAATTTCTCCACCCGTCTGACAAATTTATTAAGTTATACCTAATTAAATTATGTGTATGTTAGAGAGTGAGAAACAAAAGAGAGATTTGGAATTTAGGTAGGAAAACAAAGAAGATTTTTTTTAAAACCAGAAGTAAAAGAAGGAAAAAGGTGTTAGCTTCACTAAAAAATGAGTCAAGTATCTCTAAATACGAAAAACATAATTTTAAGATCAAACGCTTATTATCATGCCAAATATTATTAGTTGATAGTCAGGGTGTAGCATTTCTTTAACTAAACCAATCAAAGCATGCGTCATGTTCGATCATGACTCCGACACAGGGCCTTCGGCCCCGCTCTTGGCAGCTCAAGATCATCTCATGAAAATCTTATATTCCCTGGGGAGGTTCTACCATATGGAAATGCTCTTTGATGAAACTTTAGCCCTAGCTGATCGTGACCAAGAAACGATGCCCTTTGCGCATAAACATATGAATAGGGATGCTAATTGATGAGATGTGTAGGCTAGAAAAGGCTTTCGTTTAAGTTTAATGACCCGTCCGATCGTTATAGAACCTTAGCAGCGTAGGCATTGAGAAATTTAACGTTTTTGCAGGTCTGGGCTATGTTCTCGGAATAAATGTTCATTGCATTGATGGATTTAAAATGGACTGAATTAAAATCGGGTAGGCCCGGTATAGACCATCACAGCAGGCAAATCTCCGCCGTAGTGGGACCGCCGCAACGATAAAGCTTGGTTGCATGATGCGAGACCAAAACTCCACAGCTAGGTAACTTTAAACTCAGTTCCTATTTGAATAGGGATTAGTCATTGAAAATGGCCCAAACTGAAAAACTAGATTTTCTAGGGGAGAAAAGGGCGGCTAGAGAAGAGCAAGAATTCCACCACCCTTCGTTTTCGAACACCAAGATGCGAGGTGCAGACGAAATCCCATCATCTTTTTGAAAGCAACTTGGCTCCCAGGTAGGTTATGCCTTACCTTTGTGTTAGAATAAGATTAGTGAAACATATACGTATGTACCATTAATATATGATTGGTTGTAAAGATAATATTTGATTAAGTCTGCAATATGGTTATAACTACGAATAGCGTGATTATAAAATTAGAAAAGATAACCCCAAGCCTAGAATGTGAAAGAAAGATGAATCTAGTTGGTATATGATGTGGTAATGAGTAAGATATTTATGAGATAATGAGTTTCTTGATGGACTTGACAATGTATTCATGAGGTTATATTCACGAGGTTATACATTAGTTGTGGGTTCTTGAAATCGTTCTTGATATATAGTCATAGTGTTGTTTAGATAGAATATTCTTGGTAGTATGCGAATGTTGGATGCTCTTGATAGCATAAGCGTAATATTATATTTTTGATGAAATATTATTGATGATAAAGTACTGAGGACACATTTATGAAGTGTTATTTTTTTTCTTTGATGGTGTAAATTGTGAGTATATCTTTGTGCATGTGTCGTGTAAAAGGAGAAAAATAGAAATAAAGCAAGGCGAATAAACCTAGTGGGGTTATGTGAACTAATTGGTGCCCTTTTATGTGCCATGGATGAGAATGTGAACCGGCCATATAAATTAACTAGACTATAATAAATACGAGGTAAGAAAAGAATGGTAATTGTAAGAACTAAATGATTAGCCATGTTAAGTGGTTTAGACTCAGTTTTATTTAACTAATCTTATGTGTTGATTAATTGACTCCGATGAAATTAGGAATAATAAGAGAGTGAAATTTGGCCCGAGTAGATTGTCTTAAAAATGGGAAGTCATAGAAATTTAAAAGGCGATAAATAAGTTTGAAAGAAATGATGGGTCCCTAGGTGATAAGAGGGCTGGTAAACTTGGGCTAAGAAATTGTGACTAGTATCTTTACGATGGTTTGATTGTGAATTTTGATTGAAGCGGGGATACACATTTTAATAATTGATAATTAATAAATTCATAAGAATTGGTCTTTGAAGAATCACTCCTTAACTAAATAGCTGGTATATATGATGATTTGTAGGTATAGTTAATGGGTCTTCGTGCCTTAATCATGTAGAATAATATGTATTTTCATATGGTTGTAGATGAAGCTTGAGAAACTCAATGATATAATTTTCATAATGAGAGTTAAGGGTAATTGAGATAACCAATGTATGCTTATGTGGCATCATATGTGTGAACCCTAATAAAATACTTGATAGACACTTTGCTCATGATGGTTGATTTATATACTTTGTTGGAATCTGAGTTGACTGAGTGAAATTTTATGATAAATATGATGCTTATTGTTGATTCATGCTTCTTTCTAAATTTCCACATGAGTTGATGAAATATAGTGCATGAGCGGCTTAGATGAGGATCCGTGATTGATAAATGAGTTGCTCGAGTTGTCCTTATGAGTTGACTAGTTGATATCATGTTGGATATGCTAATGAGTGAGGGATAATAGATTCTTATCCTGTGATTAATATAAATGAGATTTCTGGTATACTTTGAGATGAGTGACTCATGCCCCGGTGAGCATCAGGAAGCAGTATGGTATGAGAGTATATAGACAAGTATGATATGATGTTCATCGGCTGGAGTGTACAAGTAAGAGTACATAGACATGTATGATATGATGTTCCTTATGTCTGGGTGTAAAATACATGAATTCTTAGAGTCTCTGCGGAGTCATGAATGGAAGGGAAAAATAAGACCATCAGACATGTGTGTACAATGATGTGACGGAGCGTGTGCTCGACACATCATCGATAATATATTTGTGAGACTGAAGATTTGTACAGGTATGGTATGATATACATACAGCTGGGTGTATGGATATGAGTATATGAACAAGTATGATGAGATGTTCATATGGGTTTGGGTTAGAAGTAAGAGTACAAAGAAATGTATGTTATTATATCCATATATTTAGGTGTACAAATATGCGTACACAGATAGGTATGATATGATATACATGAGGTTGGAGTGTACGAATGATGAGGTCCTAAGTATAGAGAGATCGGTACATGTATGTGATAGAGATGCATGCGAGTGGGTGATATGGATCCGTAATAGGTACATTCTTGTGGTGAGTACAAAGATGGTGTTGGGATTGTATAGACATCATATGGTATGAGATATTGAGACAGGTTCATGTATTTGTGTATCCTATGTGTTCTTGAAATTATCGTATGATTCGTATTTATTGCTATGTAAAAATCCTTGATGATTGATTTGTTTTAAGCTGCGATATATGGATGATTGCATTCTAAATCATTGATTGGTTTGTTTTGATCATGTATTATTCTTGGGTTAATCACGATTGTAGAAATAATTATGGTAAAACAAGGAGCAGTGGATAATCGTGATAAGATGAATAAAAGAATTTTTAATTTAACTAATGTTACATGGTTACAGTTGTTGATGATTATTAAGTATGTGTAAATAATAGACTATTGGAAATTATGTGTTTAGCGGAATTGAGTTACTGCCTAAGACAATCTTTGCTGCAATAGCATTATTACCGGCTAGCGGAAAGACCGTGAGTGGTCTAGTTACCACTATTGCGAGCCTAAATAGTGTGCGAGCCAGTAATAAGCTATTTAGATTCATTGTAAGCACATGTATCTTTGTCAATCGGGTTAAGTAAATAAGGAGAATTTAAATGAATTATTAAGATTGTGAATTATAATAATCAATTGATTAATTGCATATTAATTGTATGCTGTTACGTAAACTAATTGTGCTCTGACCGATGATGCCTACCGAGTACATGTGGTATACGCGATACTACCTCTTTCGCCTTTTGGGTGTAGGTTGTGACAAGTCTGAAGTTTGCTGATTGATGTAGGAATATTCAGCAACAACTTCTGCACTTTTTGCAAAAAAAACCGTGTCTTTAATTGTCGGTATTCTAATGAGTGCTGCTTGTACTGTCTAGACTAGATCTTTGGGAGAGTCGGTTTCAAATTTTTAACGGTGTAGTCTGGTATTTATTTTACAAAAATTTATGAAATAAATATATTATTTGAATGAAATTTTTGCATGTTGTTTTTGGAAAAAGAGGTTCTTTTGTCAAGAAATAGGGAATTGGTAGGTGCCCGCACGACCCACCTATTTGGAGTCGTGACATTGAGTGATTAAGTAAACCCTCGTTGGGATAAGCAATCCTTTTCCATAGGTAGGATGTTGTCATTTACCTAAATTCCCCTCCAAATACTTGCCTCATGCAACACGTTGCTCTTGAAAATCAAACCATGATAATGGCTGATACCACTTATCGGGATCAAACGCATCATGCCAAAATAGTTGTAGTTGATAGCAAGGGGCACAAATTTATTTCTTAACTAAGTCTACCAAGTAAGCATCATGTTCAATCATGACTCCGACTCAGGCTCCCTAGCCCCCTCATTGCGTTTCCATAGATAGGATGTTGGTATTACCCAACACCAAAATGATAAGGAAGTTGCCAGGAATGATGAAATAAATGCGAAATGACGAATATTATATTACTCTACTATTACTACTAATATATAAGCCACAATTGAAGAGCATTCCGTCAGTATGTATTGCTTCAATAAAATATAAAATTTCATGTAAAATTGATTAGTTGTGCAGATTACTTCCTTAGACTATTTCTATAGTTGTGGACAATAACCCGACACTCGTTCTTTAGAATACATTGTTTATCCCTTCTTTTAAAGTTTTAACATTTAGCTTTTGGTGGGTATTCATGTATTACATTAAAGAGCAATTACATCAGTGGAAAATTCAGTTGGTATAATTGTTTTGTTATATTTTGGCTGTGTAGACCTTTTTGCCATTATTGATTTGTTTCAATTTTAGTTGAGAGTGGAAGCATAAAGCTTATCCTTTGTATGAGTCCGGTTTCCCGCCCGCACCCTTCAAGTGTTGTTTATTTTTCACTAGTGGTGGTGCGCCCGTGCTGAGCGCGGGGCCGATCTAAAAATGATTATGTTAGTTTTTATTTTACTAATTATTATTTTCAGTTCAATGATGTTTTTTTTTTTTTTTTTTGTGATTTAAGGTTAAAATATTAAATATATAATCAAAAGTTAACCCAATATATGTGTGTGTATCTTGATAAAGAGAAGTTACATAGACTTATCTGATAAGGCATTGTTTCTTATCCTTACTGGTTTAAGCAACCAGTTTCGTATTATTGAAGTCAAGAAACATACCCAATAAAAATGTGCTATATCAACGCTAAAGAAAAGTCAAAATTTTCTTTGTTTTAATAATAAAAATGCAGTGTAAAATAAATCAAAATTTTATATTTTCAAAAGCTGAAGTAACCATAGCACTTTGGATCCAACAAAAAGAGTACAAATAAGATTACACTTAGTGTTTCCATACGAATCTTATTTTGTTCTTTGTTTGTAACTGTGAGGTTATAAGTTATAGGCGTGAATTAATAAGATTTGCTAAAATGTAGAAATTTTAAATTTGTTAGTGATCTTGATACAAAAGAGGACCAATAATAAAGCTGATTAAGACTTGACTTATTGTTTCCACCTCTTGTCCTTTGTTTGGCTCAGAGTGCCAAACTCGCTCTCCATTGAACACCTAATAGTGGAAATGCTTTCGCAGTGTCAAAATTCATTTTATCAGGCTTCACAAAGTTGGGATGACGGTGTGTAATGGTCCAGAAACTCAATGACTAGGCCCGGAATTAAATTAGAAAGCGAAGTAAATCTACATCGGGTCACGAACGAGTCATTACGCTGACCCGTGGTGACCACGAGTCGTTAAGTGACTCGTGGTGAGAACTGGGGACTTTGTTGACAATTTGGAGAATGGGGTGACTACGGATGTGACCACGAGTCGTGATATGACTCGTGGTCAAGGGCTGAGCCCAAAGGGCTGGAAAAGTTAGGCGGTGCACCCTGTGACTAGTCACACAATTCATGGTCCATGCCACGACCCGTAGGTGACTCGTGGTTCAGGATAGTTTGAGAGATTAAGATTTGGGCAGTGAGGTTAACGGGAGCTGACCATGAATCATTAAGGTCTCCTGACGATTCGTGAGGTTAGTCATTGGCAAGTTGTTGGATTTGGGAGAAAACTTCAGTGCACATCACGACTAGACCCTCTGAGTCGTCCTCACCTAGCGACTCGTTAGGTTCCTCGTGGTTACCAATAGAAGGTTCTAGGCAAACGAGTGTGACCACAAGTCGTGGTCACTTTGAGGGACCCGTTAGGTCCCTCGTGCATTTGACAGTCGATTTCTGTAATTTCCTAAGGTGTTTCAGTAATTTTTTAACCTCCTAGACTCTAAACTACGTTGTTTTAGTGTATTTTTTTAAGAAATTTAGGGCTAAATGGTTTCCCTCTCATTCCCCACGTAGATTAGAAAACTTCGTAGGACTTCTCTCGGGGCATTTGGCAAGAACTAGGGCAGTCAGTTTTTCTCGATTTCTCAAGGAAATTCTTAGGGCTTCTTCACCAGGTATGTGGGAATTAAACAAGGAAATAGTTCTTTCCCTTTGTCCCCAGACAATTCCTCCTACTTTTCTCTATCGATTCTAGCCACTAGAATTATCGAATGTTAAGAAATTCTTAGTCACTCTTCATCTATTCATGTAGATATTATATCATATTGTTATAGATATTTTCCACTAGTTTGTGATGAAATGATGTTGCTCTTGTGAAATTTAGCCTAGTTCTTAAGCTTTAGAAAGTCTTAATCTTGTAATAGTATTTGAATACCGAATTTTTTCTTGATTTTATCGGGGGTTGAGGACTCCCATGTTGTTAGTAGCATTGAAAATCAATCAGATTATTGTAAGTTCAATTTAAATAAGAGTGTTAGAGTTCTCAGTGTCGATCGAAATGTCGGTACAGACAATTTTGACTACGAAATTCTCGAGGTGTTAGTAGTACCTCCCAGTTATCGAGAATCGGGTCGAGAACTCGGTTTAGTGGTGCACTGGCGGTCATGAAACTTTAGATAAGCGGCTCTGACTAGCCTTAGGACCCCATCTTTAGATTACAGTTTGTTGCTAAGAGACGGTTATGAAACGCCTCCCGAGATAAGTAGCTTAAGTTAGTCTTAGAACTTGATCCCCGGAAATCCGATTCGATAAGACTCTCGAAGGGGTGCTTTCAGATATGTACATGACTAGTCTTGGGCCCCAGTTTTGAGCTATCAGCTTAGAATTCAGTCTAGGACTATCAGTGGGAGTAGAACTTAGAGCGGTCCCGGGGGTTCAGGCACCTAGGTTCCCGAAACAACGTCGCCATAGTTGGTTACGGTTTTAATGGCCTCATTACCCCCAAAATCTTGTGATCACCTAGTTCATGCCTTTATACCCTTGAAAGGTATATAGTCCTACCGATGAGGTGTATACATCAAACTCTACGTCTAGTTCACATGGTTATCTGTCGATTATAGACTCTCCACTAGTCGGCTCAATCTAGTTTTTGGATCAATTCAGGTGTTACTTCAGATTTAAGACATGTTTTGACTATTAGGCAAGTGTCTTTTAGACCGTTTAATTATTTTAGTTATTCAGTACAGTATCCAGTTGGTCATTGCATGTATTTTCAATTCAACACTTTTATTCATTATG
Source organism: Datura stramonium (assembly GCA_018107945.1). NCBI lineage: Eukaryota > Viridiplantae > Streptophyta > Magnoliopsida > Solanales > Solanaceae > Datura > Datura stramonium. The sequence goes on along the minus strand of JACEIK010000295.1, from coordinate 260,930 downwards.
TAGTTTCTCTCTCACTTAATTAGTACATTCGAAATGCTGACATGGTTTTTATCTTTGTATCATTTTGCATGATCTCGATCTAGGCCTCTCTAGCCGATCGCTATCAGAAGACTGGCTGTTCTAGTTGGTGAGTCCTCATCTTTCAAGGATGACGATTATATCATTCAGCTACATTATTCTTTTCTTATTTAGACTTGGAGTTAGTTGGGGGCTTTCCCTGGCAACTCATTAGTTATAGTGGCTTTCAAACACGAGACAGGTTATTTTTTCAGATCTATAGTTTTTTCCAGATGTTTTCCAAACACTATGAATCAGCTTTATTCTCTTAAATGTTTATATTTTTTTAAGTTTTTCTATTTGTACATATATTTATATTTTAAAGTTTACTCAGAATGCCGGTATGATAGATAAAGGGTTGACTTGGGGTTACTTGTGACTCAAGTGCGTAATCTGTTCGGGGGTGTAAGCTCAAAGGCTTGACAACCTTGGTATCAGAGAACTAGGTTTAGAGTATCCTCGGATGTCTGAAAGCTGTGATCAGTAGAGTCCTTTTCATAGGTGTGAAGTGCACTACACTTATAGCTTGGGAAGGCTATGAGATGTTAGTAGGAAAACCCCCTTTTATTCATACTCTTTATCGTGTGTTGAAATTCAATTCTAGAATCGTTCTCCTAATTCGTGCTCTGCTTCGTTTCAGTGAATCATACCTCCATGACGTGGTAATCGAAGAAAGGCCGGTAATTCTCTGACCTGCCCACCCGGCCGAAAGCCCTCGGGACAACTCGGTGTCCCTTTGCAGGGTTCGGGCGACCATTATTTACTCACTCAAGCTGTTACCAACTAGGTGAACCAGTAGGTGGTTCCAATCAATAATAACGGGTCCGCAGCAGCTTCCCAAGTGCAGGACTTCACTGGATGAACCTTCCTAATTTTCACGGATCAGGGTGGGAGGACCCACAGGATTTATCGATGAGATTAAAAGATCACCCCGAATTATGGGTGTCGATCCCTCGAGTGCCCAAACAGCTGCTACCAGCTAGGGAGTAGCCAAGTTTGGTAAGAGCAGTGGAAGGAGGGAGACCACGGAAATAGGACCGGTGGAATGGGAGGAGTTCACTATAACCTTCCTAGATTAGATTCTTCCCTCGAAGGAGCTCAAGGAGGCAAAAGTAGCGGAGTTCGCAGATAAGAGACAATCCGGACAGTAGAAGAATATGCTCTAGAGTTCACCATGTTGTCCAAATACGCTCCAGAGATGGTGAGCGAGCCAAAGGGCTCACATTGATGTTTGTTAATGGGGTGTCGAACCTGGTCCTCAAAGAGTGCGGGACAACGATGCGATTAAGGATATCGGCCTCTCCGGCCGATTTTCTATGCCAAGTTGTTTTGAAGAAGAAAAACTGAGTGACATGGATCCGGAAGAACAAGCGGGCAAAGGCGGCCAATTGGGTGCATGGACACCCGAGAGGTGCTGGCGGCATCAACACCCATAGCATCGCGAGTAGAGACTCCAACACCCGGCTCGGCCAACGCCCTACATTTCGGTCCCCCGAGTTGGAAGGGTGGAGCACTTGGCTCACAGTCCCAGAGCTATAGTGCCATCAATAGGTATCTATCTTGCCCTAAGTGTGGCAAGAACTACCCAAGAGAGTGTCTTCAAGGTCAAGAGGGTTGTTTTAATTGTGGAAAGCTTGGTCATCAACTTAAGAAATACTCATCAATAGGACGGGAAAGGTCATAATCATTACCTCAGCAGCTCCATCAGGCCGACCAACTCAATAGGCTAACCCTTCCGAGCACGGATGGAGGCTAGCTCCAAAAACCATTTTTATGCATTGTCTTTTCATTAGGATCGGGAAGATTTTGATGTGGTTATGGGTATGTTACATCTTTCACTTAGATGTATATGCCCTACTTGATCTGAGGGCCACACTATCATTCGTTACTCCCTACGTAGCAGTCAGTTTGATATCAGTCCAGAGGTCCTCTTAGAACCATTTCAGTCTCCACCGGTTAGGCGAGTCGGTTAGAGCCAGCCAAGATTGTATAGAAGCTTATCGATCTTAGTCTTCAAGAAAGTCATTCTAGGCGACCTCGTAGGGAGTTAGACATGGTCAACCTTGACCTTATTCTTGGCATGGATTGGTTATACTCGGTTATGCCTCAGGTTAGTGAGAACTAGGATCGTCGGAGTTTCAGTTCCCTAATGAACTAGTGTTAGAGTGGTCGGACGGTAGTTCAACGCCTAAGGGTCGATTTATTTCCTACCTTAAGGCCCATAAGATTATTTCTAAGGTATGTATTCACCATCTAGTTTGGGTCAAGGATTTCGACTCTGATACCCCAACTATCGATCAGGTCCCTTATTGTCAACGAATTTCCGAGGATGTGTTCCCGAAGATCTTCTCGAAGTTCCTCTTGAGCGAGGAAATCAACTTTAGTATAGACCTTCTCCCAGATACTTAGCCTATCTCTATCCCTCCTTATAGAATGGCTCCGGCTGAACTTAATGAGTTGAAAGAGCAACTAAAGGACCTTGCGATAAGGGCTTTAATGGAGCCAACATCTTTCCTAGGTGCTCCGGTACTATTCGTGGGAAAGAAAGACATTTCCCTAAGAATGTGCATTGATTACCGTCGGGTTGAACAAGGTCACAGTCAGGCAGTGCCTCCTACCCAAAATTGATGACCTATTCAACCAACTTCGGGGAGCCCTAGTTGTTTCTCTAAAATAGATCTCGAATTGGGGTATCATCAACTAAGAGTCAAAGTGTGACATACTTCGAAAACAACTTTCAGACTCGGTATGGTCACTACATGTTTGTGGCTACGTCCTTCATACTAACAAATACCCTACAGCCTTTATGGACCTGATGAATAGAGTCTTCAAGCGGTATTTGAATATGTTCGTCATTGTGTTTATTGTGATTTTGGTATACTTCGAAATGAGGAGCATGCTAATAACCCGAGGATAGTGCTTCAGACACCAGGGATCGCCAGTTGTTTGCAGAAGTTCAGAAAAATGTGAATTCTAGCTGAAGTCCATGACTTTCCTGGGTCATGTGATCTCGGGTGAGGTATTCGGGTTGATCCTCGAGAAGATAACGGTGATGAAAAGGCTGGCCTAGACCTAACTCCCCAACTAAAATTAGAAGTTTATTGGGTCTAGCTAGGTATTACCGATGCTTTGTGGAAGGCTTTTGTCTATAGCATCCTCTGACTAGTCTGACTCAAAAAAAAAGGTAAAATTTCAATAGTCGGTCGTGTGAGATAAGTTTTCGGGAGTTAAAGCTGACTCACTACAGCTCCAGTGTTAACTACCGGAAGAATCAGATGGATTTGTAGTATATTTCGATGCTTTCAGAGTTGGACTCCAGTTGCGTCCTGATGCAGCGGGCAGAGTATAGCCTCGCCTCCAAACAACTCCAAAGTTCATGAGAAGAATTATCCAACTTATGACTTGGGTTAGCGGTGGTAGTATTCGCTGAAAATATGGAGGCAGTATCTGTACGGGGCTCACGTGGAAGTTTTCACCGATCACAAAATCCTTCAGTATGTATTCAGTTAAGAAGGACCTAAATCTTCGACATAGAAGGTGGTTAGATCTCTGGAAGGACTATGACATGAGCATGCTATACAATCGGGCAAAGCAATACATGGTGGTTGATGCCTAAGCGAGTGTCTATAGGTAGCGTGGCTCATGTTGAGAAGGCAAAAAACAATTGACAAAAAAGGATATTCATGGACTGGCTCGGTTAGGGGTGCGGTTGGTAGATTCGGCTGAGGGTAGAGCGGATTCTGCGCTTGAGTGGGTGAGGTTCCTCTATGGTGGTTGAAGTTAAGTCTAGACGGGATGAGGACCCCATCCTGCTTGGAAAATTTGAAGAGCGAGTTCTGAAGAAAGAGGTTGAGGCTTTCTCAGGGGGAGATGGTGTGCTCCGTTACCGGGGCAAATTGTGTCTCTGGGCGTCGGTGATTTGAAAAGCAGAATCTTGGATAAAGCACACGGTTCGGTACTCCATCACCCAGTGCAACTAAAATGTACCGCGACTAGAGGGATATTTACTGGTGGAGTTTTGACATGATGAGAGACATCGTTGAATTTGTAGCTAAGTACCCGACTGCCCGGCAAATCAAAGTAGAGCACCGAGACACAGGTATGACTCAAGATATTAGATACCCACACGAAATAGGAAGAATTGAATATGGATTTTATTACGGGTTGCACCTCGACACAGTCAAACATGATTCTATCTGGGTAGTAGTAGGCTGGATGACTAAGTCAACACATTTCCTCCCAGTTAAAACTACGGATTGGTGAGGACTATGCTAGGCTTTATATAGGGAGTTGGTCGAACTTCATGGGGTGCCATTATCCATTATCTCGAGACAGAGGTACTCGAAGTTCACCTCACATTTTGGAAGTCTTTTTAGAAGGACTTGGTACCTAGGTCAAACTCGACATAGCTTTCCACCCTTGAGACGAGATGGACAAAGTGAGCGGGCTGTTCGGATACTAGAAGATGTGTTGAGAGCATGCGCGATCAATTTCAAAGAGAAGCGATTGGGATGCCCACTTGCCTCTTATGAAGTTGCATGCACTCTTTCTTCCTCTGATGGCCCCATTTGAGGCATTGTATGGTAGGAGGTGCAGGTCTCCTATTGGATGGTTTGAGGTTGGTGAAGTTACTATAATTGGGCCATACTCGGTTCATAAGCTATGCGGAGAGTACAACTCATCAGGAAAAGATTGAAAACAACTCAGAGCCGTCAGAAATCTGCAACTGTTGATGTGAGAAGAAAGGGTGGAGTTTGTTGTGGATGGTTGGGTATATCTAAAAATTTCACCCATGAAAGGAGTGATGAGGTTTTGGGAAGAAGGAAAGCTTGATCAACAATGTAGGACCCTACAAAATTCTAAGACAATTGACAAGGTAACTATGTTTGGAATTACTGTGGTGGCATGTTTGTGCACCAGGTATTCCACGATGTCACTATTGAGAAAGTGCATTGGTGATCCAACTCCAATTGTGCCATTGGGTGAGTGTGAGAGAGAAAGATAATCTCTCACCATACGAGAGTCCCAGTCCAGATCCCTCGACCGTCCAGATTCGTAAGCTGAAGAATAAGGAGGTACCTTCGGTCAAAGTCTTGTGGAGGAATCGGCGGGTTGAGGGGAACTCACGTGGGAGGCGAAGCGGATATGATGGCAAGATATCCCCATTTGTTCCTACTGCTCCAGTTTCAATTTAAAATTATCAAAATTTCCTCCCCAAAACTACTTTTAGTTCATATTTCATTTCCTTCATGTAAATGAATATAGTATGATTAGTGAATTCGATTCGAGACTTGGCCAGTTGACTAAGAGGTAGTCTTTCCGCTAGTTTCCAACCTTCATGATCAGTATTTATGTATAAAGATTGCCATTCTCTATTTTCCTATGTGTTTTCAACAGTCGAGGACGCATGTTCCCAAGGGGAGATATTTTAATGCCCCGAAACTCAAAGACTAGACCGAAACTTAGAATTAGAAAATTTAGCAAATCTGCACCGGTCGTAGAGCAAGTCATTTTGTGACCTGTGAGAGGTGACCACGAGTCGTTAAGTGACTCATGGTGAGAGGCTGGGACTTAGTTGAAAATTTGGAGAATGGGGTGACTACGGGTGTGACCACGAGTCGTGGTCAACACCACGAGTCGTGATATGACCCATGGTCAAGGACAAATTTAAGGCCGGAAAAAGTTAGGCAGCGCACCATAACGACTAGTGACCACGAGTGCGTGGTCCATGCCTGACTTGTTAGGTGACTCATGGTTCAGGATAGTTTGAGAGAAAAAGATTTGGGCGAGTGAGGTTAACGGGTGACCAAGAATCGTTGGGTCTCCTGACGACTCGTGAAGGTTAGTTGTTGGAAATGTTGTTGAATTTGGGGAGAAACCTTCAGTGCATATCACGACTGGACCCCATCATCCCTCCTCTCACGACTCATTAGGTCCCTCGTGGTGACCAACAAAAGGTTCTAGAGCGGTGTACCTTACGGTGGCTGGTCGTGGTCACTAGTACAACCTGTTAGGTCCCTCGTGGGGGCCTAACAGTCAGTTTTCCTGCGAATTTTTTAAGGGTGTTTCGGTAATTTTCTAACCTCCTAGACTCTAAATTACTCATTTTTTAGTGTACTTTTAAGGGAATTTAGAGGGGCTAAATGGTTTCCCCCTCATTCCCCATGCAAATTCTCAAAAAATATCATAGGACTTCTCTTAGGGCATTTTAGAAGGCAAGAACTAGGGCAGTCCGTTTCTCATCGATTTCTCAAGGGAAATTCTTGAGGGCTTCTTCACCGGGTATGTGGGAATTCAACAAGGGAATAGTTCTTTCCTTGTGTCTCCAAATTCCTCCCTACTTTTCTCTATCAGTTCTAGCCATGAAATTATCGAATGTTAAGAAATTTTTAGTCATACTTCCTCTAATTCATGTGGAATATTACATCACGTTAATTATAGATATTTTCCACTAGTTTATGAGTAAATGATGTTTGTTCTTGTGAAGTGAAATTTAGCCCTAGTTTTTGAAAGCAAAAGTCTTGAATCTTGCAATAATGTTTGAATACCGAAATTTTGCTTGATTTTATCAGTATTGGGGACTCCCAAGTTGTTAGTAGCATTGAAACTCAATCAGATTATTATCAGTTCAGTTTTAGTATGAGTGTTAGAGTTCTCGGTGTCATTCGAAATGTCGGTTGATCGGTTTGACTACGAAATTTCTTGAGGTGTCGGTAATACCTACAATTTTCATAATCAGATTTAGAAATCAGTTTTAGTGGTCCACTAGGCGGTTATGATACTTTGGATAAGTAGTTCTGACTAGCCTTGGACCCCAGCTTCAGATTACAGTTTATTCTTTTTAGTGATTTACGACACTTCCAGATTAGCAACTTTGACTAGTCTTAGGACCCCGATCCTAGAATCGAGATAAGACTCTCGGGGTGCTTTCGAGATATGTACCTGACTAGCCTTAGGCCCCAGTTTCAAGCTATCAGCTTAGAATTTAGTGCAGGACTATCCAGTGGGAGATGAACTTAGCACCGAGCGGAGGCCGGAGATTCAGCGCACCCCGGGTTTCCACGAGAACGAGCACCATAGGTTATAGTTTTATTGACCTCCATGGCCCAGAGACTCTTATGATCACCGGTTCATACCTTTATATCACAGTAAGGTATATGGGTCCTATCGATGGGGTGTATACGTCTGACTGCACTTCTAGCTCATGTGGTTATTGTCGGTTATAGACTCTCCCACTAGTCATCTCGGTCTAGTTTTAGATCGGTTCGAATCAGTCTTCAATTTATAACATGTTCTTGACCATCTCGGACGGGGTCTTTTAGACCGTTTACGTTATTCCGATTATTGAGTGTAGTAGCTTCAATTGGTCATTGCATGTCTTTTCAGTTCAACACTTTTATTTTCATTGTGTGTGGTTTCTCTCACTTGCTCGGTACATTCAAAATCTTGACGTATACTTTTATGATGTATGCAGTTTTGTAATCCTGGTACACGGAGATCTTAATCTCGGCATCGCTAACGATTGCTCTCAAAATACTTCAACTGTTCTAGTTGGTGAGTCCTCATCTTTCAAGGGCGTCGATTATATCATTCAGCTATATTTTTGTTTTCTTATTTAACTTGGAGTTAGCTTGGAGGCTTGTCAACAACTCATCGATTATAGTGACTTTCAGGACATTAGTAGGTTATTTTTAGATCTATAATTTTGTTCAGATGTTTTCAAACACTATGAATCAACTTTATTCTCTTAAATGTTTATATTTTGCTTTTAAATTTCTGCTATACATATATTTATATTTTAAAAGTTCTCTCTCCGAATGCCCCGATTAACATGATAGATCGGGGTTGACTTAGGGTTGCGACGGCTCTAAGTATCGTGTCACATCCCGAGGATATATGAGTAAGGGGGCATGACCGCGGTGTCTATACATAGACAACATTGTGCAAGCTTTACCACAATCCTTTTTATATTTAAAATTTAAAATCAGAATTTTGGATTTGTGTAGAATATTTTGGAGTGTTTCCAAAAGGAATTTTTGCTTATGCTAAGCATGTGAAGAGGTATACAAGTTTATGCACCATCAAGGATTCCGATTCTTTCGTGCCTTGAGCTCAATAATGGTGATGTTCACCTATAGTCCAATGGTTTCTGTTGAGTCCACATCGGTGATGGGATAGGGGATTTATCTCATTAAATGATCTTAGACAATTCTAATCTCATGAGCTAAAGACTGAAAGCGTTCATTTCTTATCGGACTTCAAGTCTAAAGACACAAATTGAATCAACCTTTACAAAGTAGATTTTGGAACTTTGGCCGCAAAAGTCATTCCTTCCCAAGTCCTAATGGTTATATATTCAGTGAAAATCTTTAATGATCTTATCTATAAAAGGATCAAAGGGTTTTTGTGAAGGGTATTTTTGGTGTTTATTATTTTTATTTGTTGTTGCCTTTCATATATCATTAATAAGCGATAGTACAACATGATTTAACTTAAAAAGTAGCCTCAAAGTTGTTAACTATTTCATTTTGTTGTGTAGTTAGTATTCTAGGTCAAAGAAGCAATAATGGAGGCAAAAGTGAAACTGAGTTTGCACGAAGCTACTAGTCTATGTTGTACATTCACGATAGCTTTCTATAAATTGAAGTTGGGTATTGTCATCTCTTCCCCATAGTTTTCAACTTCTATTTCTCTAACTTTATTTGTATTCATCTACCAAATTTTTTAAAATTTGGGCTCCTACCACAAAATTTTTGAAGAAATTATATGGATTATCTCTGGTTCAATCTTGAACAAAGGACAATTTGAATTTAAAAATTTTTGAACTAATTTAGTTGGTCCTTTGAATATAAATGTGAAGATATCATAAACAGATGATTTAAAATGTGGAAGTAGGACGCATAACATTTATGCAAATGTAAAAGATTGTATTGCGGTGAACAACTGCATCAAAATGCTGCTTTGACCGTAAGTGGCATAGCTAGCAGAAATATATACAAACGAGACACTATACACACTTATTAACACAATATGTGAAATATTGTATTATGATCAACAACAACATCAAAATTTGGTTTGACTATAAGTGCTACAACTATTATTTGCAGGAATATCCAAAAAACATTTGCAGATATTACGGTATTTGGGTAGAGCTTCATTTTGCGCAAAATTTGCTTTACAGTTTGGCATATTAATAATTTTTTAATGAGAGAACAAAGAGAATTTTAAAATAAGCAATTTCAGGTAGTATAACGGGGAAAAAAGAAAGTGGATTGGATGTGATGAAATTTGTATATTAATTATAATTTAAGTTATCAAGTTTTAATTCCTAACCGCCCGAGTGTGGTAGTGCTTGGTATCGATAATTATATTTTTTATTTTTTTCTCAATGACACATCTTTTGTTGGTGAAGCATGATATTCTGTTGTAGAAGTGATAGATTCTATTTTTATGACACGATCTCTTTGGTTAAACGAGGAAGAAAATTTCGTAAAAATATAAATGAAATTTGATTACTTATGTGCTCATAATTCTAACCACACAACAATATGAAATAAGCGTATGCTCGAGGGCAACTAAATAAATTTAATGAGATAGTGCAATCTTTTATTCACCGAGGCACAAATAGCAACAACGAGGTTAAAAAAAGAAATGTGTGAATACCATTGAGAAAAAAGCCGGTTAACCGGGTGTTTTTGACCATAAAAAGGAACAACCTCAAAAACATTAATGAACATACACATAAAAATTAAAACAAATTCCTTAAAGTGCATTTGAAAAACTACTATGTAATTGAAATTGGTGTAATTGTTAAAAGATAGTAATTACACAATTTTAATAATTATGTAATATATTAATTACAATGACACCTTGTTTGTCATGATATAATTACAAGTGTAATTATAACTTTATAAATTATTAAATAAAGTCTTAATTCAAGTTAATAATATATTAATTAAAAAATTAATATTTAAATATGTGTCTTTATAAAGGACATTAAATTAGGTATTTAGAGAGACATATTGTCCTTGAAAAATATATTAATTAATAAATATATATTTTTAACTAATATTATAAAAATTAAAATGATATATATTTTCCAAATTAACAATATCTTAATTTAATCAATTATAAAACTAAATTCATATTTATTAAGAACATTATGAAAAATGCATGTTTGACAAAAATATAAATATTATATATATAATGTGCATAAAATTATTCAAATATTTGACAAAAATAATCTATTAATGCATGAAGATTTTACACAATATATATTATCTTATAAATTAAAATTCCATATCCCTCCCTATATTTTCTGCGTAACTTTCTTTTAAACCTTCCGTCTCATTTACTTTATGGAGCTTTATTAGGATTACGACTATGATGAGTATTAATAGTAATAATTTCATGTAATAGTTTTTTACTAATACATTATCCATTCATCTAATTATTGAATGATTTTCCAGTTATATACAAGTTGGTATTGGGGAAAATTACAGTCAAATATCATCAAGTTATCTATTTTATAAAATATATACATAATGTATAAATAGTGTATACTTTATACCTAATATATATATATATTTATACAAAATATATACAGTTAAATATACTGATAGAGGTGTATTTATATTGAAATTAGACGCCCATCTTTTTTATTGTTGTCAATGAATGGGTAATGTATACTTCGACTATGTTGACAAATAGTAGGCCAAAGTGGCACATCTACATAGTTTTCATAAGATATTCAGCTGTAAGCACGGGCACATAGCCACTGAGTGAATTGATTAAAACTAATTTTTCTCTAACCCCATCCAAATGACAATTGCTTTAGAATTTGAGGATTCTGAAAACCAAACTGGAAAGCACAGACTCCTTCGTATTTTCTCTCTCTCTATCTCGTAAAAAAAAAAAGAGAGAAAAATCTACGGCTATTTCTTTTTCAAAAGAATCTTATATGCACTTAATTTGGAATAGCAAGAAAACAACTTTTGAATTGTTTTGTTTTTGTCAATTCATTAGAATGTGGTGGTGTCTGCTGCTTGATTTCCTGGAATAATTTTGTTTTTGCTCAAAAGTTAGAAATTTATGCAAAAAAATTCTATTGAAAGATTTAAACATTCCGATTTTGTGGCCTAGTGTTCATGCCAGAATGTAAATATTGTCGTGAAATTTCAAGATCTCTATGGGTTCATCGCGGAGGGCCATATTGGTGATGTTAGGGCTGTTAGCTAGTTAGAGGTAAGTTATTCATGTGTAAAATTACTATGGTGTTTTGTTTTGTTTAAAAACCCACATAGCTAATATATGTATATAAGTTATAAAAGAATTTATATATTATTTTATGCAAGATAAAATGTGGAATAAGTAATATATAGATAATTGAATTCTGCATAACTAGTTCTTGTGTAATATAATATATAATTTTTCTATGACTAATTCTATATTACTAATACCGGGATAACTCGACCTAAATTGTGCCACATCAACTTATCACAACCCTGAAGTTCTCTTTCTTTTGGTATTAGCAAAAAATAAGGGGAATGGAGCTATTGCCAGTATTTATCAATTTTGGGTAACTACGATTAACCGTTATGTAGCTTAGAGAATTTGAGTGAAGTAAAGGGATAAAAGTTGAGATTAATTACAAATATGTTTTGAAGTTTCTTTATTTCATTTAATAGCAAAATTAGAGACTTACATACTATATTTAATGTTTTTGTTGAGTGTGTCGCTCATGTTGTGATGCACTCACACTAACTCTCCGATGGTAGAATTATAACTTAACAATTAAATCAAAATTCATTCAACCAAACAAAGCATTAAAAGGGTAAATAATAAAAGACTGATTATATATATAGCATAGCGGAAGACTATCTATCACAAACCCAAAGTTCATAAGTCATCGTACAAGGACTCTAGCTAACAATCTAAGCATAATAAAATAAAGAAATAAAATCAATTTCTGAATAAATAGACATCTATCTAGAAAGATTTGCGGCGCTGGACAGAGGCAACTACCCTGGGATTGGCGGCAAGCAACTCTAGATACGGGGTTGCGAAGAAGCTGCAAAACTTTGATGCACTAAAAAAAGTGTAGGGTAGCATCGGTACAAACACTGTATCTTGGTAGTAGGAATCATAGGCCGACTCAGATTAATAGCAAATATATATTATATTTCAATAAAAGCAATTAACTAGCTTGACTAATACAACCAATAGTCCAATAAGTCAAATAGTCAACTACACCCAATCAATACACCAACCTTAGGCCTAACAATACTAATCAAACATAGAACATGCTCTCAAAATCAGACACTTAAAGAACATATCACACAGAACTTGCATTTATAATGCAATCAACATAAATCCAATGGAATCATGTCCACACTGAATCATGGTTGTATAGCCTTTATATCTCACCGGTCTCATCGGTATCATATATATGAACCGCATCTGTCCTCATCTGTACACACATGCCGGTAGGTCTTATATTTGCCCATCCGGTCATGTCACATGAGGACCCTAGGTGTCCATGTGTCGTACCGACGTTGAACCCAATCCCACGAAATTGCTCGTCCGAAGGCACACCTTGGATACGAGCCACTCATCAATCATATAACCGCTCATCCATCGGCTAAAATCGGGCTCGAGCTACTCATAAATCATATTAGCGGTCGTTTGTCGGCTCACATCAAATTGAACCCCTCATATTAGAATAATGGTGTATTATTCAATCATCATCAACATATCTTAGTATGTTTTCCTTTGATCATCACACAAGACAACAATAACAAGTACACATTTATCGCAAATATTCAACGGAACTTAGACAAATTAATAGTTTATTCACATAGCCTTGTCAATTCACAATTTCAATCATAATTCATGTCCGAAGACTAATCAAGCATACTTCATCAATTCATAATACATACAAGAGACTAGTCAAAGTCTAATTCCAAATAAATCGTAACTTACCTTAATTAGAAAATTTATGAATAAGAAATAAGCTACTCCACGAGAGCTTTTCTTTCTCAATGCTTTAGAATGTTCAAAATCTAAAACAACACATAAGAGTATTTAATCATATACTCTTCAAATAATAACTTTCCTAATAAGTGGGAACCCACCCAATTATATATATGTTATCAAGGTTCAATTCATTATCCACGGGTTAACTTTTCATATTCTAAATCCCACAATGACACCATCCTAGTTCATGGAGTTTCTACTTCTTTAACCTCCTTTAAAGCAGTTTTTATGCTAAAGCTCTCATATTTATTGAATTCTAGGTCTTAAATTATCACAATTATGAACTTGGAACATTCCATTCTATCCTAGAAAGTGTTAGTTAACAACTTAGAAGCCTAATAAATAAAATTTATCAATACCCATTCAATTGTTTCTAACTTTCATAAGTTCTAGGATTCTAGTCCTCAACCCGCCATTGATGACACCCCATCGATTCTAGGAAGTTTAGAGGATTGATAGACGAAAGTTTGGTGAAGTCTTACTTAGAGGAGATATTCCCTAATACCTGTAAAAATCGTTCTTAGCTCTTAGAGTTCATGCCTAAATTGAGATGAAAATTTTTGAAATAACTGAATTATACACGTGCTGGCGTCATTCACTTTCTGATGAGATTTACCACCTTTGGTGCGGTGGATCGCTATGGCGATCAAGGTCTCGTTATGGCGAGACTTGGTATCTTTCCAATCACCGCTACGGTGTCTTGCTGCGATGGGAATCCATCGTTGCAGCAATATGCAATTAACTAGTAGCTTGGTAAAACTAAACAATTTTTTATTTCAAAATAAAAGTATTACATCAAGACTTCATAACACATATCAAATGCGTACTCGAGATTTGTAAAAACGGTGCTCTGAATTTATTCATAGTCTCAGAATCTCCTATGAAGGTATAATTCACTTGGTCACCCCCTGAAGGAACACCATACAATATCTGTTATCCAGATTATGCCAACATTTAATTTTTAAACACTCCCTATATTTGAGTTTTATTAGCTTACTTTCACTATGGGGACTCTGGCAAGTACTATGGCCTAACCACCCCATAACGAATTGGTGGGTTGTTACGTCAAATACCAATTAAACCATCATTCATCCCCGAACATACAAGGAAATAAACAGGGAAAGAAATACTTGACTCGGCAAAAAGCAAGGGATACTTGCTACATATGTCTAATTCTATCTCTCCAAGTGGCCTCCTTCATGGGATGGTTCTTGATTGGTCCTTCACGGATGCGATCTCCTTGGATCTCGGCTTATGGACCTCCCTATCTAAGATTACCACGGGATCCCTCTTCATAGGATAGATTTTTCTTCAAATAAGCCCAAATCGATGAATAGTATATGTACCATTGTTGTGATACTTCTTGAGTATTGAAACGCCAAACACCGGGTGAACTCCGGACAACCACGGAGAGTAAATCCAATTCATAGGACACTTCTCAACAAACCTAATGACCTCAAAGGATCGATGTACCTCAGACTGAACTTGTCTTGCTTTCAAAACCTCATCACAGCCTTGATGGGTGAAACCTTAGTAGAACTTGCCCTCCCTACCATGAACTCAATATCTCGGGCCTTCTTATCCATGTATTCTTTCTGCTTGCTTTGAGCTTCCATTAGCTCTTCTTGAATCACTTTAACCTTCTCTAATGAATTCTTTAGAGATCAATACCCGTGATCTTACCTCAAAGGCATCAAATAAACTATTAGGAGATTTGCACCTCCTCCCATACAAGGTCTCAAATGGCATTATATCAATGCTTGAGTGATAGTTATTATTATGTAAACTTGGTCAATAGTCAAAACTGGTCCCAATGACCCCCAAAATCAAATCACACAAGTCGAAGCATATTCTTCATAACTTTGATTCGTCCAATCGGACTACCCATCGATCGAGAGGATAAAATATTATACTCAAATATAGCCTAGTGCCGAACTCGGCTGCAGATTCTCCAACGGTTAGATGTAAATTGTTTACCTCTATCTGATATAATCGAAACTAGAACTCCATACAATCGAACAACCTCTGGATGTACAACTTGGCCAATTTCTGCATTATAAGTGACTGTATTGGTATAAAGTGTGTAGACTTAGTCAACATGTCTGTAATAACTCATACAAAAAGTCAAACTTACCCAAAGTCTTTGGAAGACCAACCATAAAATTCATCGTTATCCTCTCCACTTCCATTCATGAATGGGCATTCTCTGAAGTGTTCTTTCAGGGTCTTTGTGTGCATACTTCACACAGTGACAATTTAAACACTAAGCAGCAAATTTCACAATAATACGTTTTATTATGCCCGCCAATAGTGTTCCTTCCAGATCACGGTACATCTTAGTAGCACTAGGATTTATAGAGTATCTCGAGCTGAGCCTCGGGCAGGATAGTCTTAATCGAGATTATCAACAAAAGGAACACATACCTTTGACCTTATCCTTAAGACACCCTCACTATCAATCACGACCTCCTTGGCTTCTCCCTGCAAGCACGGATCTCGATCAACTTGGCATCCTCGAACTATCTGGCCTTAATTTGCTCCAGAAAGGACAACCTTGCCTCCACGCAAGTCAATACTCCCTAACTTAGACACATCAAGCCTCATAAAATTTGACCCAGCCAAGATTACGAACCACTCTAGCCGGCGGACGCTTCATAGCCTCCAAACAAGCCAAGCTACCCATACACTCAGATTTTCTACTCAAAGCATCCACCACCATATTGTCCTTACCCCGATGATATAGAATGGTGACATCATAATCCTTAGCTTGTTTCATCCACCTCTGCTCCTCAAGTTAAGGATTTCTCACGGGTAAACATATCTTGCAAACTACGGTGGTCAATGCTTTCAACGGACACCATAAAGGTAGTGCCTTCAAATCGTTGGAGCAAATACCGCTGCAATAAGTCATGCGTAGAATAGGTTTTCGTGCACTGGCTGCTAGATGTATACACAATGACCTTCTTATTATGCATCAAAACAGCACCCAAAAGCGAACTTGAAGTATCATAATAAATGAATAAAATCCTTATCTCTAGTAATACTACGATGGGGGCTTTGTAGTCAACAAAGTCTTGAGCTTGGAAAGCTCTTCACACTCATCTGGTCAATGAATGACACATCTTTCTGGGTCAACTAGGTCAACTGAAAAGCAATAGTAAACCCCTTCTACAAACCACGATGTGCTAGATAACCCCACAAAGTTATGGATTCTGTTACCGTAGTGGACCTAGCCCCACAGCTCTTAAATTGTCTCCACCTTTTGTGGATCAACCATAATCCCTTTTCTTCGAAAGAACATGCCCTAAAAAGAACATCGACGTTAGCCAAAACTCACATTTAGAGAGCATACAATTGTTTTCTCTTAACAGCTTGAGAACAATCCTCAAATGCCTTTCATGCTCCTCCTTGCTCCTCGGAATAATCGGTATATCATCAATAAACACAATTACAAATGAATCCAAGTACCGCTTAAATATACTATTCATCAAACTCATGAAAGTGACTGGAGCATTAGTAAGCCCAAAGACATAATTAGAAATTTATAGTGCCCATACTTGGTTTGAAAAGGCCATCTTAGGATATCCTCTGCTGAATCTTCAGGCGTGACATCTTGACCTTATATCAATTTTAGAGAAAAAGGAAGCACCTTGAAGCTGGTCAAATAAGTCATTTATCCAGAAAAGAGAGTACTTATTTCGAATAGTGATAACATC
Organism: Datura stramonium; assembly: GCA_018107945.1. NCBI lineage: Eukaryota > Viridiplantae > Streptophyta > Magnoliopsida > Solanales > Solanaceae > Datura > Datura stramonium. The sequence goes on along the minus strand of JACEIK010000295.1, from coordinate 244,122 downwards.
AAAATCTTTTCTGATGTTGCCTATCATGTCGAGCTTGAAGACGGCGACTTGATCTTTATTAAAAATGTACCTAGTGCCTATATGACAAAATCAAGTGGTGCAAATTTTTCAAGTTTCAAGCGCAAGAAAAATTTTAAAAAAATGATGGAAAGGTTAAGGAAACTGGAGAAGGACCCTCTAAGAAAAAGAATAGGACAAATTTCAAGTAGAAAAAAAATATTATTTTCAAGAAAAAGACAAAAAGAATGAAGCGCTACAACTAGCATGTTGAATCATTTTGCCGTGAAGATTTTGGGATATTTGGAACATACCAAAAAAAATTATTTTCACTATAATAAGAGTCCCGCAATTATGGGTTTCACACCCTTTTTTTATGAAGCTCTCCTCCGAAATGGCGGATACGGGTTTTGTTATTTAAAGAATTTTTGCAATTGAAGTGACATATTGAGAAGGAATTAATTTATTTATTAAGAATCGCCACTTGAAATTGAGTTTCCGTGTTTCAAGTCACTTATTTGAATCCTAATGAAAAAAAAGTGCCTCCTATTTTTTGGTTCGTGAAAACAAAAAGGCGGGTAAGGAATTTTGTTGATTGAGGGGAAGATGTTGGCACCCCTCGAGTCTTGTGGTTCTAGCATGAGTAGCTTTATCGACTTATATTCAACAACTTAATTTTGGATACATTATACTTATGAGCTTAAAAAATTATTGATTCACCTTTTTTGGTCCATTTTTCAAGACTTATTTGAATTGCCTTAAATTATTAATGTGTAAAACACTAGTAGCAGTGGTTTTAAACCTTACCATAAATTATTATTTCTCTTTCCTTCGAGGCTTTTATTAGTCGTCCTAATTTTCCGCGTCTAAACAAGCTTCTAACATATTTAAAGGTCTACTCTGATAAATCGGCCTAAATAGTAGATAGATTTTTATTAAAATAACTTATACGTAGTAGCGCTTTCCGACCTCATCATTAATTATCGCTTAAATTAATTAGCTAACTTTAAAATCTTTGGGTTTAGAACTCGACTCGTTTGTTCTCAATGGAAGTTAAATTAAATTCGTGTCCTAGCTCTATCACGCCCGAGCTAAGACCGGATGGAAAATGGGATAAAGAATCCTCATAGGCTCCAAGTTGACCCATGGCATGAACACAACGGCTAAAGAGCATAACTAAAATAGAAATCATCCAAATCATGAATAAAACGAAATCAAAGTAGAGAACTTTAAATATTTAATTATTTAACATCTAACAAAAAAACTGAACATAACCACGTAATGTAAGAAAAGCCTCCCAGTATCCCAGCGAGCTAATGGGACAGCACTCCAAACTAGCTCTCAAGTACGGCGAAGGTAAACATAACAACATGGCTAATTGCATGTCCTCGATAGATGAAGACTCACAAAGAAGGGTAGGCGAGTGGACTGGAGCGAGGGCGACTAAGGGCGAGCTGAATTTGATCACTCGGACACGTATCATGGATGATATAGCATAGGGTATGTGGTCGTACTTGGAAATATCAGTGTATGAGTAAAGTAAGAATGGAAAATTTAAAATACATAAGGATTCTTAAGAATAGAAAAATTCCAAACATAAAATAATAATCGTAACATAACCGTGAGGGCTCAGGGTTTTCAAGGTTATTCATAAACTAGTCATATTCGTAATCATAAAAGGAACCTATTAAAACATAGCTTGAGCCAAAATATCATAAACATAATCATGATTCATAACATAAGGAACAATGAGAGATTCTTATAGCGACGCCTCCTTACTGCTGAGCACACATGGAGCCAGCCTACCAACCACTAGTCGGGGGAGGGTGTTCGTACCTTGCCAAGGTTAGAATCATGAAAAATGATATCACTCATGAAAGGCCAATACGGTCTAAAGGGAACAATCTCAAGGAGGTCTCATCATGGCTATGTGGCACGTAGTTTTGAGATTCGGGATATGCTTGGACCCCAGGTCTCTCCAAATCAAATACCTCCCAGCATATATAGTGCTCCTTATTATAATCAGAAAAACACATTATATTCATGAGATAGTTTGGGAGTGCCAGTAACCATAAGCTTGCTTGAAATACATGAACTAACCATGAAATAATAAGGCCCGAAAATTAAACACATAACCATAATCGCGAGGAAACATGAAAAAGTCATCATAAAAACTTGATAATAATCCTCATTATTCGAATCATAGTTTCATAGAGTAAACTTGAAGGAAGTCATGAATTATTGAATATATATCATAGATTAGGACTTGAGAGATTAAAATTCATAAGGGAATCAAAGGAATTCGTGAAAGGAATTTAACCCTAAAATTTCATAATATGCTTAGATCATGAGATGTTCTAATTTCATAAAATACTCGAAGAGTCAGCCTATCATGAAAATCATATTTTTATAACAAATTAGCTGCCATAAAAGAAGACATGGCAATTTCAAAAACCCAATCAAAATCATGCTTTTTGAAATTTAGACTTTAGCTTTCAAAAATTAGGCGATCATGCTTTGGTTGAGAAAGGAACATGGGATTGAGAGGAAACCCCATTGAAGATACCCACATATATGAAAAAATGAATACTGAAATTGCGAAAAGGATGAACCCAGTTCTGGAATTTGAGAGAACCTAGGAAAATTCTTGAGATATTTGAGAGAATTGATTTCTCAATTTAGAGTATTAGGAGAGCAATGGGTAATCTAGGGTGAATAATACCCTTAATTCACTCTTTTCCATGCTTAAAACGACGTAGTTTAGGAACTTAGAGCTTAGAATTTTACAAAGGTACCCTTAATGAAATTTACGAAAAAATAGGCGCTGCGGTACCGGCCTACCACACAGGTTTGTCCTTTGATACACGACTTGTGGTATCGCTCGTTACTGTATCCATGCTTGCCTCAGTTTCTGCTCTTGATGACCCTAGACAGACAGTCATTGCTCGCCACAGCCAAATCCGTTACTTCCTCCCATCATCGCCACTACACTCGTAGACTAAGCTTATTGAATTCTCACAATGGGTCCTAACCAAGAATCATTATGGGTGACAACGGGTCATTGGATCATCTGTTATCACTATACGACTGCCTGCACCTCTCCACGATACTACCCATGGCTCTTGCTCCCTACCAGGAGGCTGTATCACATTTCAAATGCAATCCCACCTAGGTCCACAAACAATGACCAACGACCTTGACAATGGTCCGTACCAGTGACGACGAGTTATGCCTTGGCTCGTTGGTCAAGATCCTCACCCAACTGCATACCACGACTACCACCAATGACTCATCATCCCTTCCCATGAATTGTCTTTGTGATATTTTTTCAACACTATGTTTGATCTTTTTTCTAATCCAGCCCGGCCTTAGTGACTTCCTGGGTATTACAATATCTCCCCCTTGAAAATATTCATCCTCAAATGTGTACTAAGCATGCTGAGAGAATAAGAAAGGAACTAAAATCCCAAAAGTGAATAACTATAGGGAGCGATGGAATGCCCGACTCCGAACATGAAACACACAGATTAGACAAATTGCCAGAAACATACATACATGCTTAAACATGAGGAACTTACATGCACAGACTTGACATAAAACTGAATAGGGATTAGGGAGGAAAACTGGTACCTCAAGAGTTTGGAATGGGAGTAGAGCAAGGGATAATTTGTGGGTATCTAGCCATCATATATTCTTCGGCCTCCCACGTAGCTCCCTCAACTAGTTGGTTCATCCATAAAACTTTCACCAAGGCGCATGGTTTCTGTAACTTACGAACTTGATGATCAAGGATCTCATTCTACTACCTCCTCATAGGTATTTCCTCACCCCAATGCTCTCTGCGGAACAGCAGTGCAGGCTACGTGCCTTTCTTAAACAAAAGACACATGAAACACTGGATGCACTGAAGCTAACTCCGCTGGTAACTTCAACTTATAAGCCACCTTACCCACACGTTTCACAATTCATTTATAGCCCAATATATGGGGGACTAAGCTTCCCCTTCTTCACGAACTTCATCACTCCCTTCATGAGAGACATCTTTAAGAACACCCAATCATCAATAGCAGCTCAGAGATCTCTCCACTTTCACGTCACATGGTTTACTGCCAGCGACTTTGAGTGTTTTGTGGTTTGGCAGTGCCCTCCATTGCCTCCTTAGACTGAATCTGGTCCTATCAAGGCAGTCTCTCCTACCTCGAACCAAGCAATAGGCGATCTCGCCTTTGCCCATAAAGAGCCTCGAACGGAGCCATCTATATGCTGGAATAGTAGCTGTTATTATATGAAACTCGATGAAGGTAGATGATCATCCCAAATACCCTTGGAAATCAATCGCATGCCCTAAACATATCCTTAAAGAATGCAGATGAGTGCACTCTGGCATAAATAGGTGTGAGTGAAAATGCATGCATGGCAACACAGTACTGAGTCCCTTCTGAAACAGTCTCCAAAAATGGGAGGTAAACAAAGTACCTCTATTTGATATGACTAACAAGGGCACTCCATGAAATTGACTAACTCTCGGGTAGCAAAATTTAGCATAATCCTCGGCGAATCGTGGTTTGACTGGTAGAAAATGAACTTCAGCCTATCCATAATCACCCATATCATTGTATTGCTCGAGTACGAGAAAATCCTCTAATGAAATCCATGTTGACCTATTCCCACTTCCAAGTATGGATACTAATATCTGGAAGCACCCCACCAAGCCTTTGATGCTCAACCTTCACCTGGTAGCAGATTTCGGACATAGCCACAAACTCTACTATGTCCTTCTTCATGGCACTCCACCAGCCGTCTCTCGTAGCTCAAGGTACATCTTAGTGCGGCACGGATGTATAGAATATACGGGACACATAAACTCATGCAACATCACGTCTCTCAAATCACCAAAACTCGAAACACACAAACGACCCTGATATCGTAGAACACCATCTCCTCCTTAGGGAGAAAACCTCCCACCTTCTGATTCTAAAACGCTCCCTTCAACTTTACCAACTTACTTTGGTTCCTCGTCTTTCTTAGCCTTGACTTGAGTCACCAAGAGGATTTTGATCCATTCTGGACATGGCCCACCATCTGACGAATCAACAAGACAAATCCTAATCGTACAGAATTGATGCACATCCTTTACCAACTCTTTCTTGCCCTCATCCACATGAGACACCTCTCCATAGAAAGTCTACTAGGCGTACGCCACCACATTATCCTTGTTCGAGATGTCTGAGAACACTCATATCATAATCTTTAAGAAGCTCTAACCACCTTCTTTATCGTAATTCCGGGTCCTTCTGGGTAATCACGTATTGCAAAGCTCTTGTGGTCAGTAAATACATCCACGAGGGGACCCCGTATAAATAGTGCCTCCAAATCTTCAAATTAAATACTACCGCTGCCAACTCAAGGTCATGAGTCAGATAGTTCTTTTCATTGACCTTAAGCTGCCTGGAAGCATGCTGTTATACCTCGAGAATTCAAGAATCGGATGTGGAAGTGAATCAGGAGAAAAAACTGGAAAATGTTGTAGTAGTTGCGAACGAGTCTTTGAATGACTTGTTGGAAGGCCTAGAAGGATGAGGGATTTGAGGTCCCTACGGGCGATGTAACGACTCGTGATCGGAGCACCACGAGTCATCATGTCAGTCGTGGGGTGGTTCTAGAGGAAGATTGGAAAATTGATCCAATGTAATTGAAGGAGGTGGCAACGAGTCGTGTTTCTTTGAGAGGCGAGTCGTCATGTCACTCGTTAGGAACCCCGACAAACCATTTATCCAGTGAACACAAAGAGCGAACCAGCGGATCGTGAGCCCTGGTGACAAAGTCGTCGGATCGTCCGTTAGGACCCCTGATAGTTATTTTCAGCGATTTCATTAAAAAGCTTTCTATAATTTCTAAGTTTTAAGGGCCTATACTACATCATTTTAAGCTCGTAATAGAGGATTTTTAGTAGGGAGAAACCTATCTTAGGCCATTACTTCATGCATGCAAGGTTGGGGGGTTTGAGAGAAGGATCAGGTGAATTTTCAAGGTTTTCAAGAAATCTCATCACCAGGAAATTAGGAAGAGTTAGGATTCTTCAATCCCAGGTATGTAAGGCTATGAATAGGTGATTTCTTCCACACCCATGCCCATTCCCTATCAATTTTATGAATTTGGTTTGTAATGATCAAGTATGGGTTTCATTAAATTGCATGAATTCTTACATATCTATTCATGGGTATGATTAAGTTGAGTTGTTGGTGATGATTTTACCAAGCTTGGACTGATTCTAACTTAATTTCTTTTACGAAAAAATTATTTTTCTAAAAATTAAATCTAAAATGCCTATGTGTGGATAGTTCATAGTAGAATGTGATGATGATAGAATAGATGATGAAAAGCATGTTTCCAACCTTACCCATGATTTTGATGATGTTTTCAAAGAAGGTTAAATAGACCCAAGTATGATAGGCTTTGGGTGATGCCCGTATGATGTTTTCAAAAGTGATTTTCCCCGACATGAGCTTACCACATGGTTGAGATGAAATTTTCCTTTAACCTTTATTATGAATTCTAGCTTGTGGTATGTTAAAGTCTTCTCTATGCGTAAATCCTTAATTGATATGTATATTATTATCGAGCTTTGTCAAGGATAATGTTAAGCTTTATTTCATATGATGTTGAGTCTAACTATGATTTCATAATGAGCTTTGTCAATAGATAATGTTGAGCTTTGTTTCATACGATGTTGAGTTTATGCATGATTCATGATGAGCTTCGTCACTAGATGATGTTTAGCTTCGTATTTATACAATGTAAAGCATTGCATATTTTGGCAGAAGAGTCTACAGCGATCGGGCTAAGGATGGAAACTACCCTATGCCCCGGAACTATGTGCCAACGTAGGTTGATACTATTATATTATTGGGACCTCCCTTGTGGGTTTATCCTCGGCCCAATTGGCCCACTTCAACGATATTGATATCATGGTATCGTCCATCGCCTGGCAAGGTTATGAGTGGCTCTACCCACTTGAGTGTGATAGTTGGGACCAGTAAGCTCTATCGTGGTATGTCGGTTAACGGCTTGAGTCTCCCCACTTGTCTATATCATTCGAGATTTGCATACTCTTTATTGAGAATGATTACTTATGCATGTGTGTTCATAAAGTAGGTTTGACTCATTTGCTCAATTTTTTAATATAAATGTTATATTTCAACTTTGAGTCATTCGAGTCAATCATGATGTTCTAAGTTGTGCATGGTCATGTTATGATAAGGAGTACGATCACGAGAATATTGCATGTAGCCTTCTATTTTTCACTCAAAAGCTTATGACATGTCAAGCTTATGACATGTCATGGAATGTTTTAAATGATTTATTTACTTAAGCGGTTCTACTTACCTTGCATACTCGGTACATTCCACGTACTGATCGCATACTTTCTATGCTGCATCATTTCATGATGCAAGATCCGGTTCTCAGGTCCAACCCCGTTCGTAGTTGCTTATTAGAGTCAGTACCTGCTTGGTTGGTGAGTCCTCATCCTTCGAGGACTAGACTTTCAGTTATCTTGGTTGTACGTTCAGTTTTAGTATTGTTGAGCTAGTTGGGGGCATTGTCCCATCAATTCATCCAGATTAGAGGCTTATCAGAGTTAGACATGTATTTAGCTTCAGATGTTCATTCTGTTGTTATGCTAAGTTAGACTTCCGCTGAGTTTATAATTATATTTTCTTCATGTTTATTGAATGAGTTAGTGAATTCTTATGTCATGGGTTGACTTGGGGTCTCTCTGGGTCCCTTGTCCCATGTCTACGATCCGGGTCTATGCTCGGGCCGTGACACATAGGCTATAACCTTACCATGCTGCATTAACACACAACCAAGGCGATCCTCGAGGCGTCACAATATACCACAAATCCATCGGTACCCTCAGGTAGGGTTAACACTAATGCTGAGGTGAGTTGAGTCTTAAAATTTTGGAAACTTTTCTCACAGGCCTCCGACCATTGAAACTTTACTTTCTTCTGTGTCAACTTAGTCAACGGTGCTGCAATGGATAAAAATCCTTCCACAAACCTTCTGTAGTAACCAGCTAAGCCCAAGAAACTCCTGATATCTAAAGGACTAACTAGTATAGGCCAATTCTTCATAGCTTCTAACTTTTGGGATTCCACCTTTAAAACCTCACTTGACACCACATGACTCAAAAATGCTACTGAGTTCAGGAAAAACTCACACTTGCTGAATTTAACAAACAACTGATGATCCTTAAGAGTCTGTAGCAACACCCTCAGATGAGCGGCATGCTCTTCCTCGCTCCAAGATTATATGAGAATGTCACAAATGAACACAATCATGAACATGTCCAAATATGGCTTGAACACCCTATCATATAGTCCATAAAAGTTGCAGGGGCATTCGTTAGCCCAAAAGACATAACTACAAACTCATAGTAACCATACCGATCCTGAAAGCTATCTTAGGGATGTCACTTTCTCTAACTCTGAGTTGATGATACCCGGATCTGAGGTCTATCTTTGAAAAATACTTGGCACCCTAAAGTTGGTCAAACAAGTAATCAATCCCGGGGAGGGGATAATTATTCTTGATTGTGACCTTGTTCAACTATCGATAGTCAATACACATACGAAGGGAACTATCCTTCTTTCAAACAAAGAGAACTGGCGCACCCCATGGGGATTTTGTAGCTCTGATGAAACCCGCGTTAAGAAGGTCCTTCAACTGTTCTTTCAACTCCTTTAGCTCAGCTGGAGCCATTATGCACGGAGGAATAAATATAGGCTACCTGTCGGGAAGAAGGTCATTATCAAAATCGATCTTTTGCTCAGGAGGGACTCTCGGTAGATCATTTGGAAACACCTCTGGGTACTCACACACTATAGGAACTGACTGGATAGTCGGGTCTCGGATGTAGTATCCTTAACCCTAACTAGATGATACACGCAACCTTTGGAGATCATCTTTCTGGCCTTAAGGTAGGAAATTGTCACGACCCGAGCAGAGGCTCGAATTGAGACAGGGGACAAGGAGCCCCGGGAGACTCCAAATCGACCCATGGCATGAACATACATATAGCTCAATCAAGTAAAGCGGAAGAATTAACATAAATAACATGACAGAAATTCGAACATAACATAACAATCTGATAATACAACCCAAGTCTGAAGTTGAATACAATCTATTATCTGAAAAGTCTCTACATCTAATAAGTTGATGGGACAAGACCCTAACTAACTCTCTAAATCTGAAACTGAAAATGCGTAATCATAACTGAATAGAAGAGGGGCCCTCGATAGATGAGGACTCACCAATAGAGACTGAATGCTAACTTCAGAAGCTGGCCAATGACGGGGCTGAGTCTGAAAATCAGAGTTTGTATCATGAAATGATACAACATAGAGTATGCAGTCAGTACGTGGAATGTATCGAGTATGCAAGGTAAATAAAATCGCTTAATTTAGTAAAATCATTTAAAACATACATAATATAAAATAACATCAAAATAAGAATCTGAAAATAGTGTTTGCATGCTATTTTCTGAAATCATGATCTGAACATAACTGAACGTCATAATTGAATCGAATGACCCAAAGCTGAAATCTGATAATCAAAAGTAAAACTGTACATTGGGTCAAACCTGTTGAAAACATAATATCATGACTAATGTACATGTATAATTGAAATCATAAAGAACAATAGGAGACTCATAATATAACCGACATTTTTATAATAAAACTTATGTGGTCCCGACTATCACACTCAAGTGGGCAGAGCTGTCCAAAGCCTTGCTAGGGCTAAGGACGCTACCATGATATCGATATCAAGCTCAAGGTCCCTTGGGGAAGGGGAAAGCTCACATAGGAGGTCCCAAAATAATCTGATCATCCATACCTTGATGTGTAGTTCTGAGGCATAGGGTTGACTGATCCCCTTAACCTACTCGGTGCTAGACACTACTCCCAAAAACATGCATATGCTTCCATCATTTTTCACCGAAGCTGAATAATCATCAATATATAAATCTAATCATACATGAGGAGTCTTGGCTCAAACCATACCACAAGCTGAACATAATTGAGAGTCTTAACTCCAAAACCATGTGGTAAGCTAATCTACTTGAAATCATAATCATATTTGAACATATGGGTTTTCCCAATACTTAAACATGCTTGAAAGTACTTGATTCACTTGAAAACTTGATCATAGACATGGGTATCTTGAAAACATACATTTTATCATAAATACCTTATCATACTTGAACATACATCATAAATCTCAACTTTCATGAACTTCTCATGGATGAACATTTTAATTTATAAACCTTGAAAATATAATTATAATTGCAAATAATGTAAAATCTATCCATGAATCATAATTCAATAGTAAAAACATACTTGGATCATACCCATGTAAAAATTAGGAAATTCATGCATTGGGTTAAAACTCCATAGAATCAACATATAGATTTTCATGAATTAGAGATTGGGCATGGGTGTGAACAAATTCACCCATTCATAACCCTACACACCTGAGATGGACTGATTCTATAATTTCTCTAATTGCCCAAGAAAGAATTGAAGAAAAACTTGAAGGGATTAAGCTTGATCACCTCTCTAGCTCTCTATGTTTGGATGCAAGAGTAGAAATAGGCTAGAATGAACTTGACTCCCTTAATACTTACTATTTATAGCTTAAAATGACGTAGTTTAGACCTTAGAATCATAGAAATTATGAATAAGCTCTTACTAAATTCGTAGAAAATAACTGACTGCCAGTCCCTACGAGGGACTGGACGAGTTGTTACCAAGGGAATGAGTTTTCATTAGCTTTCGTGAAGTCCACTGCCATTTTTCTTCAAAGGGTCCCCACGAGGGACATAACGACTCACTACTGGTGACCATGACTCATGGTCACCACTCATCACCTCCACTTTTTAAATACTCAAGATCCCACTCAACTACTGACCATGACTAACTTGACGAATCGTGGTGCCTGACCACGACTCGTGGTGTCGAACCGTAGGGTACACTGCCACTTTAACCTTCTCCTTCCAATTTTCCTTGACCACGGGTGACCTAACGACTCGTGGGGCTGACCACGCATGGTCACCCTAGCTCTGAATTTTCTAGGTAAGTCAACACTCCTCACCACGAGTCACTTACTGATTCATGGTCAACCTGACGGGTCACATGACTCGTTCTGCGACCTGGTGCAGAAAATTCTGTTTTCTCTATTTCAACTCTCGGGTCTGATCTTAGAGATTTCGGGGTATAACAATATATTCTCCTTAGGAACATTCATCCTCGAATGTTGAAAATCGCACAGAAAAGCAAAGACATGCAATCATCATACTCAAATACTGATCAATTAAGCTGAAAACTGACAGAATAACTAACTCTGATTCAAACTACATGATTGAACTGAATTCATTAATCATACATACATCCATATACTTGAAAGAAACTAGGGCACATGAACTTAACATGAAACTGAATAGAGTTTTAGGGCAAAAACTGATACCTTAAATTGGAACTGAGCCGATAGGGAATAAATGTGGGTACCTAGCCATCATATCTGCTTCGGCTTCCCACGTAACTTCCTCAACATGCTGATTCCTCCATAAAACTTTAACTGAAGCTACTTCATTGTTCCTTAGCTTATGAACCTATCGATCCAGTATTTCCACTAAAACCTCCTCATAACTAAGGTTGTCTTTCACACCTACACTCTCCACCGAAATGACGAAAGCTGGATCTCCCAAACATTTCTTTAAGAGTGATACATGAAAAGGAGGTTGCAGGGAAGCTAATTTTGAGGGCAACTCCAATTCATATGTCACCTTGCCAACCCGCTTCAAAATCCAGTAGGGGCCAACATAACGAGGGTTGAGTTCTCGCTTCTTTCCAAACCTCATCACTCCCTTCATGGGAGACACCTTCAGAAATACCCAATAATCAACTTCGGACTCAAGTTCTCTCCTCCTCACATTGGCATAGGAATTTTGGTGACTTTGAGTTGTTTTCAACCTATCCCATATGAGCTGAACTTTCTCCATGGCCTCGTGGATTAAATCTGGTCCTATCATCATAGCTTCACCGACTTCAAACCAACCAATAGGCGATCTACACCTCTGCCCATAGAGAGCCTCAAACAGAGCCATCTAAATGCTGGAATGGTAGCTGTTATAGTATACAAACTCAATAAGAGGCAAATGGTCATCCCAACTATCCTTGAAGTCAATCACACATGTTCTCAACATGTCCTTGAGCATCTGAATTGTCCACTTCGCTTGACCATCTGTTTGCGGGTAAAATGCTATATGGAGCTTGACCTGAGTACCAATTCCCTTTTGAAACGACCTCTAAAACCGAGAGGTAAACTGGACACCTCTGTCTGATATGATGGACAAGGGAACTCCATGCAACCGAACTAACTCTCAGATGTATAGTTTGGCATATTCCTCCACTGAATTAGTGGTTTTGACCGGTGGAAAATGAGCGATTTTGGTCAACCTGTCCACGACAACCCAAATGGAGTCATACTGTCGACGAGTACGAGGCAACCCTGTTATGAAGTCCGTATTAATTTCATCCCACTTCCAAGTAGGGATAGTGATGTCCTGAAGCACACCTCCCAGTCTCTGGAGCATAATCTTCACTTGCTGACAGATTGGACCCTTAGCTACAAATTCTGCGATGTCCTTCTTCATGTCATTCCACCAATAGATTTCCCATAGGTCACGGTACATCTTGGTGGCACCTGGATGTATCGAATACCTGGAACCATGAGCCTCGTGCAACATTCGATTTCTCAAATCATCAACGTCCGGGATATACAAGCGACCCTGATATCAAAGCACACCATCTCCCCCTTTGGAGAAAACCTCTACCTTCTGATTCTGAACGGCTTCCTTTAACTTTACTTGATCCAGGATCCTCGTCTTGTCTAGCTTTTACATTAGTCACTAAGTATGATTCTGATCCATTCTGAACAATAACACCACATCGATCGAGTCAACCAAACGAACTCTTAACCTCGCAATTGATGCACATCCTTCACTAGCTCCTTTCTCCCCTCATCTATATGGGACACACTATCCATATAGAGTCTACTAAGTGCGTCTGCCACCATATTGGCCTTACCCATATGATAAAGGACACTCATATCATAATCTTTGAGTAGCTTCAATCACCTCCTTTGGCGTAAATTTAGATCCTTCTGGGTAAACACATATTGTAGACTCTTGTAGTCCGTAAATACATCCACATGGACTCCATACAAATAATGTCTCCATATCTTCAAGCAAATACCACCTCTTCCAATTTAAGATCATGAGTCAGGTAATTCTTTTCGTGAACCTTCAGCTATCGAAAAACATATGCTATCACTATACCATGCTGCATCAATACACAACCAAGAGCGATTCTAAAAGTATCGCAATACACCAAAAAACCCATCATTACACTCTGGCAGGGTTAACACCGGTGTTGAGGTAAGTCGAGTCTTCAACTTTTGAAAGCTCCTTCCACAAGCATTCGACCATTGGAATTTCACTTTCTTTTGGGTAAATTTGGTCAATGGCATTGCAATAGATGAAAAACCTTCAACAAACCTCCGATAGTATCCAGCTAAACCCAAGAAACTCCTGATGTCTGAAGGATTCACCGGTCTAGGCCAATTCTTCATCGCTTCTATTTTCTGAGAGTCCATCTTTATACCCTCATTTGATACCACATGGCCCAAAAACTCCACTGAGTTCAACCAAAACTCGCATTTGCTGAATTTAGCATATAATTGACGATCCTTGAGAATCTGTAGCACAACCCTCAAATGAGCGGCATGCTCCTACTATCTCCAAGAGTATATTAGGATGTCATCAATAAACACAATTACGAACATATCCAAATATGATTTCAACACCCTGTTCATCAAAATCATAAAAGCTGCAGGAGCATTCGTTAGCTAGAAGACATAATCACAAACTCATAATGACCATACTGCGTCCTGAAGGCTGTTTTCGGGATGTCACTCTCCCGAACTCTGAGCTGATGGTATCTAAACTTGAGGTCTATCTTCGAAAAGAATTTAGCACCCTGAAGCTGGTCAAATAAATCATCAATCCTAGGAAGAGGATACTTGTTCTTGATTGTGACCTTGTTTAATTACCGATAATTAATACACCTACGAAGAGAGCCATCTTCCTTTCGGATGAATAGAACTGGTGCACCTCATGGAGATTTGCTCGATCTGATGAATCCCTCATCTAAAAGGTCTTTCAACTACTCCTTCAACATCTTTATCTTGGCTGGAGCCATTATGTAAGAAGGAATAGATATAGGCTACATATCGGAAAGAAGATCAATATCAAAATCAATCTCCCGCTTGGGAGGAATTCCCGGTAGATCATCTGAAAAGACTTATGGATACTCACATACTACTGAGACTGACTGGATAGTCGGGGTCTCAGACGTGGCATCCTTAACCCAAACTAAATGGTACACACAACCCTTGGAGATCATCTTTCTGGCCTTAAGATAGGAAATGAAACAACCTACAAGCACAATTGAACTACCCTTCCATTCTATGACTGGCTCACCCAAAAATTTGAACTCTACTGCCCAGGTTCTACAATTAACTGAGAAATAACATGAAAATAGTCAATCCATGCCGAGGATAATATCAAAATCGATCATGGCTGACTCTACTAGATCTGCTGAGGTGACTCTCTGAAGGACTGTGACCAGGCAACTTCTATATACCCCGTCTAGCTACAACCGAATCACCTACCCGAGTAGAGACTAAGAAGTGTTCTGAAAAGATTTCAGGACTGACTCCAAAACTACTCGCCACATAAGGTGTCACGAAATACAAAATATACTCTGGATCTAACAAAGTATATACGTCAAGATGGAAACTCGTAACATACCAGTAACTACATCCGGGGAGGCCTCCTGCTCCTAGCGGGACACTAAGGCATAGAATCTATTTTGGCGTTGATCACCACCAGTGCTAGTAGATGTGGCCTGCTGAGATGGGCGGGCTGGTGGAGCTGCTGAACAGGAAGATGGGCCTCGACCCCTATCATGACCCTGTCTAGTTGTTGGGCAATCTCTAAGCATATGTCTGGTTTTTCACACCCGAAGAAAAAACCTATACCCACCAAACACTGACCCGTGTGCCCCCGACTATACCTACCGTAAATTGGGATACTAGAATCTGCGAGCCTGCTGCTCTAACCCCTGGAGCCTGATGCTCGTCCTCTCTGGTCATGCCTAGGTATGGATGGCACACTCATCGATGAAGATGTCGGGGAAGAAGATCTCGGTGGTCTACTGTCGATGCCCACCGCCTAGTCTCGACTGAGAAAATCTATAGTTGTTTGTCCTGACCCTCTTAGCCTCTCTCTCCCTCATATGCGCCTCCTCCATCTGCTGGGCATATAAGGCTATTCGAGGGAAATCCATATCCTAATAGAGCATAGTGTTCCTACAATCCTTGTCCAGATAGTCCGTCACCCCATGAACAAACCTGCTCACTCGTGCACTCTAATCCACCACTAACACTGGGGCATAATTTGATAGAAGAGTGAACTCTAGGGCATATACCTGCACTGTCATCTTCCCTTGCTTAAGATTTACGAACTCGGCTTCCTTCAACTCCCTCATCTCATGAGGGAAGAACCAATCTAGAAAAGCAACATAAAACTCCTCTCAACTGATAAGGCCCGCTCCGACTGCCCTACTATCCTTCCACTATTTAAACCAAATGTGTGTGACCCCCTTCAGTTGATACGAGACTAAATCAGCACACTTTTCTCCATTCACCCCCATGACCTGGGTGATATTCAAGATCTTGTCAATAAACTAATGTGGTTCCTCGTCCACCTTTGACCCAAGAAACTCTAGTGGATTCATCCTTAGAAAATCTCGGACTCGTGCTGCCGCCGTATTCCCGTCCTGCAGAACATGCACCACTACTTGCTAGTTGATCTGGACGGTCAAGACCTGCGCTAGCATTTGAATGGCTACCCTGAATTCAGTGTGGGAAACCGGCTTCGGTGCATGGTGCTCATGGACTAGTGGGGCTTGTAGGTGTCCGTCCCCATTGCCATCCTCGTGGCCATTTCCATTTCCATTCCTTCTGCCGTTAACTCTGCAGGAAGGCATGATTCTGCAATCACAAATAGCATGAGTTAGAATGATAGAGAGACATTTGAATACAACCCAAGTCTGAAGCATAATACAATCTATTATCTAAAAAGCATCAACATCTGATTAGTTGATGGGACAAGACCCCAACTAACTCTCTAAATTCGAAACTGGAAATACGTAATCATAACTGAATAGGAGAGGAGCCCTCGACAGATGAGGACTCACTAATAGAGACTGAATGCTAACTCTGGAAGCTGGCTAGTGACGGGGCTGAGTTCGAAGATCGGAGCCTGTATCATGAAACGATACAACATAGAGTATGTGTCAGTACGTGGAATATACCAAGTATGTAAGGTAAGTAAAACCTCTTAATTAAGTAAAATTATCTAAAACATGCATAATATAAAACAACATCAAGTTAAGAATCTGAGAGTAGGGCTTGCATGTTATTTTCTGAAATCATGATCTGAACATAACTAAATGTTATAACTGAATCAAATGACCAAAATATGAAATCTGATAATCATAAGTAAAATTGTACATTGGGTCAAACCTGCTGAAAACATAAATAATGATTGATGTACATGCATAACTGAAATTATGAGAAATAATGGGAGACTCGTCATATAACCGACATTTTCACGATAGAGCTTACGTGGTCCTGACTATCATACTCAAGTAGAAGCCGTCCAAAGTCTAGCCATATTTGAGGACGCTATCATGATATTGATAACAAGATCAAGGCCCCTTGGGGCAAGGGAAAGCTCACATAGGAGGTCCCAAAATAATTTGA
The DNA here is from genome assembly GCA_018107945.1 of Datura stramonium. Taxonomy (NCBI): domain Eukaryota; kingdom Viridiplantae; phylum Streptophyta; class Magnoliopsida; order Solanales; family Solanaceae; genus Datura; species Datura stramonium. The sequence goes on along the minus strand of JACEIK010000295.1, from coordinate 227,172 downwards.
TCATACCTATATTGGCGCGTAATTTTGAGGCACAGGGTTGACTGACCCTTAGCCTACTTGATGCTAGACACTATTTCCAAAAACATACATATATTCTTTATCTTTTTTCAACGAAGTTGACCATTGTCTATTGACGAAGCTGAATAATCATGAATATATAAATATGAATCATACATGAGGAGCCTTAGCTCAAACCATACCATAAGATGAACATAATTGGGAGTCTTGACTCCAAAATCATGTGGTAAGCTAATCAACTTGAATCATAATCATACTTGAACAAATGGGATTGCCCAATACTTAAACATGCTTGAAAGTACTTGATTCACTTGAAAACATGATCATAGACACTGGTATCTTAAAAATATGCTTTTCATCATAAACACCTTATAATACTTGAACATATATCATAAATCTCAACTTTCATGAACTTTTCATGGATGAGCTTTTTAATTTATAAACCTTGAAAACATAATTATAATTTGAAACAATATAAAACCTACCCATGAATCATAATTCAATAGTAGAAACATACTTGGATCATACCCATATAGAAATTTAGGAAATTCATGCATTGGGTTAAAACTCCATAGAATCAACACATAGATTTTCATGAATTAGAGAGGGATTGGGCATGGGTATGAACAAATTCACCCATTCATAACCCTACATACCTTAGATGGACTGAATCTATAATTTCTCTTATTGCTCAAGAAGAATTGAAGAAAAAATTGAAGGGAGTAAGCTTGATCACCTCTCTAACTCTCTAAGTTTGCATGCATGAGTAGGAATAGGCTAGAATGAACTTGACTCCCTTAATACCTCACTATTCATAGCTTCAAACAACGTAGTTTAGGCCTTAGGATCATAGAAATTATGAATAAGCCCTTACTAAATTCGCAGAAAATAACTGACTGCCAATCCCCACGAGGGACTGAATGAGTCGTTACCAGGGGAATGAATCGTCATCAGTTGTCGTGAAGTCCACTGCCATTTTTCTTCAAGGGGTCCCCACGAGGGACCTAAAGACTTGCTACTGGTGACCACAACTCGTGGTTACCACTCGTCACCTCCACTGCTCAAAACCTCAAGATCCCACTCAACTGCTGACCACGACTAACTTGACGAACTATGGTGCCTGACCACGACTCGTGGTGTCGAAATGTAGGGTACACTGCCACTTCAACCTTCTCCTTCCAATTTCCCTTGACTACGGATGACTTGTGGGGCTGACCACGACTTCGTGGTCACACCCATGGTCACCCCAACTCTGAATTTTCCAGGTAAGTCAACACCCCTCACCACGAGTCACTTAACGACTCGTGGTCAACCTGACGGGTCACATGACGATCCTTCTGGTGACTTGGTTTAGAAAATCCTATTTTATCTATTTCAACTCCAAGGTTTGATCTTAAGGCTTTTGGGGTATAACAGAAATGAAGCTACCTACAGACACGGCTGGACTACCCTTCCACTCTAAGACGGGCTCACTCAGAAACCGGAACTCTACTGAACGGGTTCTACAATTTACTGAGGCATAACATGCAAGTAGCCACTCCATGCCAAAGATAACATCAAAATCTGCCATTACTAGCTCTACTAAATCTGCTGAAGTGACTTTCTGAAGAACTGTGACAGGAAAATTTTTATACACCCATTGAGTTATAATTTAGTCATCGACTGGAGTAGAGACTGAGAAGAGTTCTAATAAAATTTCGGGACTGACACTGAAACTAATAGTAACATAGGGAGTCACAAAAGATAGAGTAGCCCCTGGATCTAACAATGCATAAACATCAAGATGAAATACTCGCAACGTATCAGTCACCATATCGGGTGAAGTCTCCTACTCCTCTCGTGATGAGAGTGCATAGAACCTGTTCTGGCGCTAACCATCAGCTGAACTAGTAGAAACACCCTGCTGGAAAGGATGTGCTTCTAGAGTTGCCGAACTAGTGGCTGGGGTACGAGCTCCACCATCGTCCGGTTTGGTTGAAAGGCAATCTCTGAGTCCGTGTTCGAGTTTGCCACACCCATAACAAACGTCTGAGCCAACTAAACACCTCCCTAGGTGATTCTTTCCACACTTCGCACAGACTGGAAAAGTGTGATCTCCCGTAGTGCTCCCCTAGCCCCTAAAGCCTGACGCTCTATCCCTCTGATCATGTTTGGATATAGACACACTGTCCAATGATGGTGCCAGGACCGATGACCTCAGCTGAAACTGCGGGAAGTGACCGGTGCTGGATCTCTGCTGGGTGAACCCAATAGTGCCCTTCCTTTCCCTCTTGGCCTCCCTCTCCCTCTCTCTCATCTGCACTGCCTCCACCTACTGGGCATATAAAACCAATCAAGAGAAGTCAATATCCTGATGTAGCATGGTGGTCATGCAGTTCTTGACCAAGTAATCTGCTACTCCATTCACAAATCGGCTCACCCGAACCCTCTGATCGATCACTATCTCCGGCGCATATTTGGAAAATCGGGTGAACTCTAGAGCATACTCTTGGACAGTCATATTTTTTTGTTTCAATTTCATGAACTCGGCCGCCTTAATTTCCCTCATCTCTTGGGGAAAGAACCAATCCAAGAATGCAGTGAAAAACTCATCCCAACCAATGGGACCCACCCCGACTCCCCGACCATCCTTCCACTATCTAAACCATATTTAGGTGACCCCTTTCAACTGATAGGAGGCGAAGTCTGCACACTCCTCCTCTATCACCCCTATAATCTGAGTGATCTTTTGGATCTCTTTGATGAATTCGTACAGGTCCTCAGCCACTCTCAACCCAAAGAACTCAGGTGGGTTCATCCTAAGAAAATCCCGAACTCTAGTCGTTTCTGTGTTCCCATTCTGGGGAATATGAGCCACTGCTTGCTGGTTGACCTGAGCGGTCAAAGCCTATGCCAACATCTGAATGGCTGTCCTAAACTCAGCATGGGTAACCTGCACAGGCACGGGATACGCTAGGGCTAGCGGGGCTTGCTGATGCCTACCTCCCTCGCCATCACCATGGTCATTTCCATTTCCGTTTCTTCTTCTATTTACTCAACATGGAGACCTGATTTTGCAAACGTGTAAAGCTAGAGTTAGAGGAATGGAGAGACATTTCATCACACGATATAGGTCATGAAAGAAGGGAAATTTCCTAAAATATTTCGTAGCCTCTACGTCATAAGTGTGGCGCACTTCACACCTATGAAAAAGACTCTACTCAACACGGCTTTCAGACACCCTAGGACACTCTAAGCCTTTGCTCTAATACCAAGTTTGTCATGACCCGAGCTAGGACCTCGAATCGAGACAGGGGACAAAGAACCCCAAGAGGCTCCAAGTCGACCCATGGTATAAACATAGCGGCTAAAGAGCATAACTAAAATAGAGAACTTTGAAGATTTGAGTATTTAACATCTGACAAAAGAATTGAACATAACCACGTAATGTCTAAGACAACCTCTAGTATCTGACGAGCTGATGCAACAGCACTCCTAACTAGCTCTCTAAGTACGAAAACTGAAAAGTAAACATAATAACAAGGCTAATTGCATGTCCTCGATAGATGAGGACTCACCAAGGAGGGTAGGTTGATTGGACCTGAGTGGGAGCGACTAAGGGTGAGGCTGAACCTGATCACTCGGACTTGTATCATAAGATGATACAACATAGAGTATGCGTTCAGTACTTGAAATGTACCGAGTATGTGAGTTAAGTAAGAACGGACAATTTAAAATACAGAAGGATTCATAAGAATAGAACAATTCCAAACATGAAACAATAATCATAACATAACCTTGAAGGATCAAGGTTATTCATAAATTAGTCATATTCGTAATCATAGAAAGGAACCTTGTAAAAACATAGCTTGAGCCGAAATATCATAAACATAATCATGATTTAACATAAGGAACAATGAAAGATTCTTATAACCGACATACCCCATATGAGCACACATAGAGCCCGACCTGTAAACCCCTAGTCGGAAGGGTGTCCGTACCTTGCCAAAGATAGAACCATGAAAAAAGGCATGATATCACTCATGAAAGGCCCATACGGGCAAAAAGGAACAGTCTCAAGGGAGGTCCCATCATGGCTACATTGCCACGTAGTTTTGAGACTCGGGGTATGCTTTGAGCCCAGGTCTACTGGTGCTAAATACTACTCTCAAACATATATAATGCTCATATTATAGTAGGAAAAACATACATGAAATTCATGGGCTAGATTAAATCATGATAATCATAAGCATGTTTGAAATACATAAACTAGCCATGAAATAAGGCCCGTGAATTGATCATAACCATAATTGTGAGGAAACATGAAAAGTCATCATCAATACTTGATAATAATTCTCATAATTCCAATCATAGTTTCATAGAGTATACTTGAAGGAAACCATGTATTATTGAATATAAATCATAGATTAGGACTTGAGAAAATAAAATTCATAAGAGAATCAAAGGAATTCGTGAAAGGAATTTAAACCCTAAAATTTCATAATATGCTTAGATCATGAGATATTCTAATTTCATAAAATACTTGAAGAAATCATAAACCCTATTATGGAAATCATGTTTTTATAACAAATCAACTTTACCCATAAAGAAGTCATGAACGAATTTAAAAACCTAATCATAAAATCATGTTTTTCGAAATTTATACTTTAGGGAAATTGGGTGATCATGCTTTGGTTGAGAAAGGGACATGGGATTGAGAGGAAACCCCATTGAAGCGACCCACATACCTGATAAAATGAATCCCCAACTGAAAAGGATGAATCCCACTTGATTCTTGGAGAATTTGAGGAAGAACCCTAGGAAAATTCTTGAGAGAATTGATTTCTCAATTTAGAGAATTAGGAGAGTAATGGGTGATCTAGGGTGAATAATACCCTTAATATACTCTTTTCCATGCTTAAAACTATATAGTTTAGGACCTTAGAACTTAGGATTTACCAAAAGTGCCCATAATGAAATTTCTGAAAAATAGGCACTGCCAGGTACCACGACCCTCACCACGAGTTGTCCTTTGATACCATGACTCGTGGTATCGCTCGTTACTAACATCTATGCTCGCCTCAGTTTCTATTCTTCAAATGACGATTAGACAGGACGAGTCGTTACTCGCCACAATGATCCGTTACTTCTTCCCATCGTTGCCACTGCCCTTGTGAACTAAGCTTCTGGAATTCCCACAACGGGTCCCAACCACGAATCATTATGGGTGACAACGGGTCGTTGGATCATCCGTTATCATTGTACGGCTGCCACTGCACCTCTTCACGAGTACTACCTACGGCTCGTTGCTCCCTACCGTGAGCCACAATCCCACCTAGGTCTACCAACAACAACCAGTGACCACTGACAACAGTCCGTTATAGTGGCCAACGAGTCGTGCCTTGGCTCGTTGGTCCAGATCCTCACACCCAACAGCTTACCATGACTCCCACCAACAACTCGTCGTTCCTTCCCATGACTTGTACGCGAGTTGTCCTGTGATATTTTCTAACTTTTCTGTTGATCTCTTTTCTAATCTCAAGCGTAGTTTTAGGGACTTCTGTGGTATTACAAGCATGCTCCCTCGCCAAATGTTCTTTCAACTCACTTTCTATCGCGACGGGTCTTGAATAAATTTATATCCCATTTTGCTCAATCTCACGTTATAAATGAGCCTCAAACTTGGTCTAAGCTCTAATTTGTTCTTTCATGATTAGAAAATAAATCTCTCAACAAAAAATCAAATCAATATTCCATGATTACCCATAATTAGACATTCTAACAAGAATAATTATAGAAATAATTCAAATGCCTAACGTGTAGAAATGACTATATATTCAAATTAATTTCTAAATGAAAATGTTTTGCTAATCGTACTCATTGAATTTTCCAAAATTATCATAAAATGAATCAAATGCCCAAACTTCCTCAAGGAAAACATACGTCATTATAAAATCTAAAAACACTAAACAAAACTTTTACCAAATAATTATGCTTAAACTAGTTAAATCTCTATACTGAGCTACTGACCAATTCCATACCCCGTAACTTTAAGTTTAACAATACATCAGAAATCACGTTCAAGAATAAACAGAACCAAGATAAATCACGTTCAAGAATAAAAAATAAATATGAACTCAATAGATAATATTCAAATAATCAACAAGAGACCCACTTGGAACTTAATGGATAGGAAAAAAAAAAAGAAATTTGACTTATGATAAACCACAAACTATTGACATATTAAGAATCTCCAAATGACGCGTAGAGAACAGGAGTACCAACCAATGGAGTTCCGCAAAAACTCAGCAAAGCCTCGTCTCAGCAGCTATGGAGCAGAGAGGATGTTCTTTGCCGGTTTCCGGTGAGACAAGGCTAACACAGGAAAAAGATGAAGGCGAGAAAATTGATAAAAATTGTTCCGAGTTGCTGCGTTTTTCTTTTCTTTTGGGAGAGAAAGAGCTACTGACTAATATTTTTCAATATGGCTATCAAGACTCACGAAAAAAAAATGTTGCCATGAAAAGTAGATCCTTCATTGTTCTTTTAGATTAGGCTAGCAAAAATGAAAAGAAATATGGTTCTTCGGTGTCGATTTTTAACTCTATCGCCATCTTTAATTAAATCCTATATATAAATAGGCTTAAAATGTTTTCTAGCTTCAGAGGACAGACGTCAAAACATGGATACTTAATAAATTTGCTCGTTATAATTCTAAACTCTCATCCCGACAATAAAAAACTAAACAGTGACAAGAAAACACCAAAGATCAAATCATAAATCAAAACAATTCAAGACATTAAATGGTCTAGCGTATATCAGACTTACAAACAGAGAGATTTTTTTAAGTCGGAGGTATGAGTTTTGAGTTCATCTTGAAGACACCTCTGCGAGTCTAGTTATTTCCGAAACATAGACGACGACAACAAAATACAAATGATAAAAGACGACTAACAGTAATAAAAGTGAATCCACTAACAACACATGCCTTGAAGATTTGCGGAGAAGGTTTGTTGACGAAGATGACAATAATAATCACTACATACTAAAGACTTGAGGCCATATTTTTGCGAAATCGGATACTCAAATAAAATAAAAATATAAAAAAGAACTAAATAAACTGAGCAGATTACGATGCTCAAACTCATTCACCGAAACAACTAAAACAGAGCAGCAAATGGGGTTAAACCTCCAAAACAAATCATAACTTTAACGACCACAATGAATCTTTAGATCCTAACCAAGCTCAACTAAGAACTTGAATGGAAGAAAAACAAAATCAATATTCATATTTCGAAACTCATCTGGAGTATAAAAGACAAATGGTATAATATGGACCTGATAAAACTTTTAATATGTGGATATATCAGCAGCAAAATATAAACTTTTATTAAGGGTCGGTGTCACCGCAAGTACGAACGGAACTCGACCAGACTCCGAATGTTGAACAGAAATACCTGACCTCCACCAGAAACGAAAACAGAAAAAAAAGACCTTGAACCCTAGATTTGCTCTCTCTTGTACAGACGAACCTAAGGATAAATCAAAGGCCAGGATCAAAAAGAAATTTTCAACCTTATGATCACCGGGTGTATACACCCAATCAATAAAAAAATAACATGTATCGTTTATTTAATTATAATTATTTATACTTAACTATAATTAATAACTATGTATTTAAAATAAGACTCATAATGAATATNCTCATAATGAATATTAATTTATCTTTTATGATTAACTTGTTTGATGTATACATCCGGCATGGGTAAACTTTTACCCTCATTCAACCCCTGTCCATCCAAAAAGGGCAACGGTTGGGCGATTTCGGATGAGGGAAAGCAAACTTGTGTAAATGAGTGAGGTGGAGGAGTGAAGGTGCGTGAAATGCGGGGAAGAAGGCGTGAACCACGGAGATTACGCCAACAAACCATTGGCCGGTGTGCCTGATCGACAGAAATGAAAGAGAGAGGGAGGGAAAGGCGCGACTGTTGTTCCTTAGGAAATAAGGGCAAAGAAATGAAAACAAAGGGTAGGTTTAGGTGTAAAATTAAAGAAATGGGTTTAGGTTGTTGGGCCATTTTTTAAGCGAGAATGGAGCTTCAGATTGGGCTTCGAATTTTTCCAAAAGAAAACAAATAAGAGAAAATGACGTGAAAATATAATTAAGATATAATATTGACACAAAATAAGCCAAATTTTAACTTTTGGCATTCAATAGCCCAAATACGAATTTCCTAATTTATTTTTAGTATTTTATAATCAATTAATAAAATATACACATTATTAATTCTCTTATTATAAAAAAGGTATCATCTTTTATCCCCATTTTCTCTCTCAGCAACCGTATTTATCTTCTCTATATTCTCCATTCCTTTTTACCGATAATCAGTCCTTCGAAGTGTGATATTGCCAATCACCCTATATATATTATATCAACAATCTTCTCTCAATTTCTGTCTATTCTGATTTCTCGAAATATTTGTCATTTTATTGTGTTGCAATTGGGTTTCAACTTTGTGCGAATACAATGATGAGAAAACATGTAAAGAAGGGGGTTGTAAAAATAATGCACAATAAGATAGCAAAAGACTCAGATTTTGAAGATTTCATTTCTGTGGATTATAATTCCCCACATGCAATAGTAGTTTTAGTTAAAACGTTTTGTTTTCCCTTTTTCTTTTTATTGTTTAATCCAAAAGAGAAATTCAGTTAAAAAAAAAACAAAGAAACTAAGTTACTTGAAGTGCACAAGTTCATATTTATCATATTTTTATAATTGGTGGCTTGGTAGGTTGTCCAATTTGTGTTTTTTCTAGTGTGATGAAGCTCCACATTG